>SZWC01017709.1:32397-58553 GCA_023375785.1 Penium margaritaceum | reverse complement strand
GCTCTAGTGCCAAAGTGTGACGCTCTAGTGCCAACGTTTGGAGCTCTAGTTCCAAAGTGTGACGCTCTAGTGCCAAAGTATGACGCTGTAGCGCCAAAGTGTAACGGTATAGTGCCAAAGTGTGGAGCTCTAGTGCCAAAGTGTGATGCTCTAGTGCCAAAGTGTGATGCTCCAGTGCCAAAGTTTGAATCTCTAGTGCCAAAGTGTGACGCTCTATTGCCAGAGTGTGACACTCTAGTGCCAAAGTGTGAAGCTCTACTTCCAAGGAGTGACGCTGTAGTGCCAATGTGTGAAGGTCTAGTGCCAAATTGCGATGCTCTAGTGCCAAAGTGTGACGCTCTAGTGTCAAAGTGTGACGCTCTAGTGCCAAAGTGTGGAACTCTAGTGCCAAAGTGTGACGCTCGAGTGCCAATGTGTGAAGCTTCAGTGCCAAAGTGTGATGCTCTAGTGCCAAAGATAGATGGTCTAATGCAAAAGTGTGACGCTCGAGTGCCAACGTGTGAAGCTCTAGTGCCAAGGTGTAACGCTCTAGTGCTAGAGTGTGAAGCGCTAGTGCCAAAGTGTGAGGCTCTAGTGCCAAGGTGTAACGCTCTAGTGCTAGAGTGTGAAGCGCTAGTGCCAAAGTGTGAGGCTCTAGTGCCAAGGTGTAACGCTCTAGTGCTAGAGTGTGAAGCGCTAGTGCCAAAGTGTGAGGCTCTAGTGCCAAGGTGTAACGCTCTAGTGCTAGAGTGTGAAGCGCTAGTGCCAAAGTGTGAGGCTCTAGTGCCAAGGTGTAACGCTCTAGTGCTAGAGTGTGAAGCGCTAGTGCCAAAGTGTGAGGCTCTAGTGCCAAGGTGTAACGCTCTAGTGCTAGAGTGTGAAGCGCTAGTGCCAAAGTGTGAGGCTCTAGTGCCAAGGTGTAACGCTCTAGTGCTAGAGTGTGAAGCGCTAGTGCCAAAGTGTGAGGCTCTAGTGCCAAGGTGTAACGCTCTAGTGCTAGAGTGTGAAGCGCTAGTGCCAAAGTGTGAGGCTCTAGTGCCAAGGTGTAACGCTCTAGTGCTAGAGTGTGAAGCGCTAGTGCCAAAGTGTGAGGCTCTAGTGCCAAGGTGTAACGCTCTAGTGCTAGAGTGTGAAGCGCTAGTGCCAAAGTGTGAGGCTCTAGTGCCAAGGTGTAACGCTCTAGTGCTAGAGTGTGAAGCGCTAGTGCCAAAGTGTGAGGCTCTAGTGCCAAGGTGTAACGCTCTAGTGCTAGAGTGTGAAGCGCTAGTGCCAAAGTGTGAGGCTCTAGTGCCAAGGTGTAACGCTCTAGTGCTAGAGTGTGAAGCGCTAGTGCCAAAGTGTGAGGCTCTAGTGCCAAGGTGTAACGCTCTAGTGCTAGAGTGTGAAGCGCTAGTGCCAAAGTGTGAGGCTCTAGTGCCAAAGCGTCACACTATGGCGTCACACTTTGGCACTAGAGCATCACACTTTGGCACTAGAACGTGACACGCTTGCACTAGAGCGTCACACTTTGGCACTAACGCTTCACACTCTGGCACTAAAGCGTCACACTGTGGCACTAGACCTTCACACTTTTGCACTAGAGAATCACACTTGGGTACTAGACCGTCACACTTTGGCACTAGAGCGTCACACTTTTGCACTAGAGCGTCACACTTCGGCACTAGAGCGTCACACGTTGGCACTATAGCTTCACACTTTGGCACTTGAGCGTAACACTTTGGCATAAGAGCATCACAATTTGGCACTTGAGCATCACACTTTGGCACTAGAGCTTCACACCTTGGCACTAGAGCGTCACACTTTGGCACTAGAGTTCCACACTTTGGCACTAGAGCGTCACACTTTGACACAAGAGCGTCACACATTGGCACTAGAGCGTCACACTTTGGCAATATAGCTTCACACTTTGGCACTAGAGCGTCACTCCTTGGAACTAGAGCATCACACTTTGGCACTCCAGTGTCACAATCTGGCACTAGAGCATCACACTTTGGCACTAGAGTCTCACATTTTGGTACTAGAGCGTCACATTTTGGCACTAGAGCGTCACACTTTGGCAATAGAGTGCCGCACTTTGGAACTAGAGCGTCACACTTTGGCACTAGAGCGTCACACTTTGCTACTAGAGCGACTTACTTTGGCGCTAGACCATCACACTTTGGCACTAGAGATGCACACTTTGGCACTATAGCGTCACACGTTGGCACTAGAGTGTCACACTTTGGCAATAGAGTGCACACTTTGGCACTAGAGCTTCAACCTTTGGCACTAGAGCATCAGACTTGGCACTTCACCGTCACACTTTGGCACTAGAGCATCACACTTTGGCACTAGAGCATCACACTTTGGCACTAGAGCTTCAACCTTTGGCACTAGAGCATCAGACTTGGCACTTCACCGTCACACTTTGGCACTAGAGCATCACACTTTGGCACTAGAGCATCACACTTTGGCACTAGAGCTCCATATGTTGGCAATAGAGCGTCACAATTTGGCACGAGAGCGTCCTACTTTGCCACTAGAACGTCACATGTTTGGCACTAGAGCATCACACTTTGGCACTATACCTTCACACTTTGGCACTAGACCGTCATACTTTGGCACTAGATCGTCACGCTTTGGCACTAGAGCGTCACACTTTGGCACTAGAGCTCCATATGTTGGCAATAGAGCGTCACAATTTGGCACGAGAGCGTCCTACTTTGCCACTAGAACGTCACATGTTTGGCACTAGAGCATCACACTTTGGCACTAGACCTTCACACTTTGGCACTAGACCGTCATACTTTGGCACTAGATCGTCACGCTTTGGCACTAGAGCGTCACACTCTGGCATTAGGGCGTCACAATTTGGCACGGGAGCGTCACACTGTAGCACTAGACCTTCACACTTTTGTACTAGAGCGTCACACTTTGGCACTAGAGTGTCACGCTTTGGCACTAGAGCGTCACACTCTGGCATTAGGGCGTCACAATTTGGCACGGGAGCGTCACACTGTAGCACTAGACCTTCACACTTTTGTACTAGAGCGTCACACTTTGGCACTAGAGTGTCACGCTTTGGCACTAGAGCGTCACACTCTGGCATTAGGGCGTCACAATTTGGCACGGGAGCGTCACACTGTAGCACTAGACCTTCACACTTTTGTACTAGAGCGTCACACTTTGGCACTAGAGTGTCACGCTTTGGCACTAGAGCGTCACACTCTGGCATTAGGGCGTCACAATTTGGCACGGGAGCGTCACACTGTAGCACTAGACCTTCACACTTTTGTACTAGAGCGTCACACTTTGGCACTAGAGTGTCACGCTTTGGCACTAGAGCGTCACACTCTGGCATTAGGGCGTCACAATTTGGCACGGGAGCGTCACACTGTAGCACTAGACCTTCACACTTTTGTACTAGAGCGTCACACTTTGGCACTAGAGTGTCACGCTTTGGCACTAGAGCGTCACACTCTGGCATTAGGGCGTCACAATTTGGCACGGGAGCGTCACACTGTAGCACTAGACCTTCACACTTTTGTACTAGAGCGTCACACTTTGGCACTAGAGTGTCACGCTTTGGCACTAGAGCGTCACACTCTGGCATTAGGGCGTCACAATTTGGCACGGGAGCGTCACACTGTGGCACTAGACCTTCACACTTTTGTACTAGAGCGTCACACTTTGGCACTAGAGCTTCACACTTTGGCACTAGAGCGTCACACTTTGGCACAGTAGAGTCACACTTTGGCATTAGAGCCTCACACTTTGGCACTAGAGTGTCACACTTGGGCATTAGAGTTTCGAACTTTGGCACTAGAGCAACACACATTGGCACTAGAGCATCACACTTTGGCACTACAGCCTCACACTTTGGCACTAGAGTCTCGAGCTTTGGCACTATAGCATCACACTTTGGCACTAGAGCGTCACACTTTTGCAATAGGGTATTGCAATTTGGAACTAGAGTGTCACACTTTGGCTCTAGAGCGTCACACTTTGGTACTAGAGCGTCACACTTTGGTACTAGAGCGTCACACTTTGGCACTAGAGCGTCACACTTTGGCACAGTAGAGTCACACTTTGGCACTAGAGCCTCACACTTTGGCACTAGAGCCTCACACTTTGGCACTAGAGTGTCACACTTGGGCATTAGAGTTTCGAACTTTGGCACTAGAGCATCACACATTGGCACTAGAGCATCACACTTTGGCACTACAGCCTCACACTTTGGCACTAGAGTCTCGAGCTTTGGCACTATAGCGTCACACTTTGGCACTAGAGCGTCACACTTTTGCAATAGGGTATTGCAATTTGGAACTAGAGTGTCACACTTTGGCTCTAGAGCGTCACACTTTGGTACTAGAGCGTCACACTTTGGTACTAGAGCGTCACACTTTTGCAATAGGGTATTGCAATTTGGAACTAGAGTGTCACACTTTGGCTCTAGAGCGTCACACTTTGGTACTAGAGCGTCACACTTTGGTACTAGAGCGTCACACTTTGGCACTGGAGCGTCACACTTTGGCACTTGAGATTCACACGTTGGCCCAAGAGCGTCACATTTTGGCACTAGAGTGTAACACTTTGGCACTAGAGCGTCACACTTTGGCACTAGAACTTCAAACTTCGGCACTACAGCATCAGACTTTGGCACTACATGATCACACTTTGGCACTAGAGCGTCACACTTTTGCACTTGAGTATCACACTTTGGCACTAGAGATTCAAACTTTGGCACTAGAGATTCAAACTTTGGCACTAGAGCCTCGCACTTTGGCACTAGAGCGTCACACTTTGGCACTAGAGCGTCACATTTTGGCACTATAGCGTCACACTTTGGCACTAGAGCGTCGCACTTTGGCACTAGAGCGTCACACTTTGGCACTAGAGCGTCATACTTTGGCACAAGCGCTTCACACTTTGGCACTTGAGCGTCACACTGTGGCACTAGAGCTTCACACTTTGGCACTAGAGCGTCACTCCTTGGAACTAGAGCGTCACACTTTGGCACTCTAGTGTCACAATTTGGCACTAGAGCGTCACACTTTGACACTAGAGTCTCGAATTCTGGCACTAGAGCATCACCTTCTGGCAATAGAGCATCGTACTTTTGCAATAGAGTGTCACACTTTGGAACTAGAGTGTCACACTTTCGCACTAGAGCGTCACACTTTGGTACTAGAGCGCCATACTTTGGCACTAGAGCATCACACATTGGCACTATAGATTCGCACTTTGGCACTAGAGCGTCACACATTGGCACTAGAGTGTCACACTTTGGCACTAGAGTGCACACTTTGGCACTAGAGCTTCAACCTTTGGCACTAGAGCGTCACACGTTGGCACTAGAGCATCACACTTTGGCACTAGAGTGCACACTTTGGCACTAGAGCTTCAACCTTTGGCACTAGAGCGTCACACGTTGGCACTAGAGCATCACACTTTGGCACTAGAGCATCACACTGAGGAACTAGTGCTCCAAATGTTGGCATTAGAGCGTCACAATTTGGCACTAGAGCGTCTTACTTTGGCAATAGAGCGTCACACGTTTGGCACTAGATCTTCACACTTTGGCACTAGAACGTCAGACTTTGGCACTAGATCGTCATACGTTGGCACGAGAGCGTCACAATTTGGCACTAGAGTTTCATACTTTGGTACTAGAGCGTCACACTTTGGCACTAGAGCGTCCCAGTTTGGCACTAGATCGTCACACTTTGGCACTAGAGCGTCACACTTTGGCAGTTGAGCGTCACACTTTGGCACTAGAGCTTCACACTCTGGCACTAGAGCGTCATACTTTGACACTAGAGCTTCACACTTTGGCACCAGAGCATTACACTTTGGATCTAGAGCTTCACACGTTGGCACTAGAGCGTCACACTTGAGAACTAGAGCGTCACACTTTGGCACTATAGCGTCACACATTGGCACTAGAGCATCACATGTTGGCACTAGAGTTGCAAACTTTGGCACTAGAGCGACACACGTTGGCACTAGACTGTCACACTTCGACATAAGAGAATCACACTTTGGCACTAGAGCTTTACACTTTGGCACTATAGCGTCACATTTTGGCACTAGAGCATCGCACTTTGGCACTACAGTCACACTTTGGTACTAGAGTGTCACCCTTTGCACAAGAGCGTCACACTTTGGGACTAGAGCGTAACACTTTGGCACTAGAGCATCACACTTTGGTACTAGAGCATCGCACTTTGGCACTAAACTGTCACACTTTGGCACTAGAGCGTCACACTATGGCACTAGCGCTTCACACTTTGGCACGAGAGCGTCACACTGTGGCACTATACCTTCACACTTTGGTACTAGAGCGTCACACTTTGGCACTAGAGCTTCACACTTTGTCACTAGAGCGTCACACTATGGCACTAGCGCTTCACACTTTGGCACGAGAGCGTCACACTGTGGCACTATACCTTCACACTTTGGTACTAGAGCGTCACACTTTGGCACTAGAGCTTCACACTTTGTCACTAGAGCATCACACTTTGGCACAGGAGAGTCACACTTTGGCACTAGAGCCTTATACTTTGGCACTAGAGTGTCACACTTGGGCACTAGTATTTCGAACTTTGGCACTAGAGCGTCACACTTTGGCACTAGAGCGTCACACTTTGGCACTAGAGCCTTATACTTTGGCACTAGAGTGTCACACTTGGGCACTAGTATTTCGAACTTTGGCACTAGAGCGTCACACTTTGGCACTAGAGCGTCACACTCTGGTACTAGAGCCTCACACTTTGGCACTAGAGTTTCGAGCTTTGGCACTAGAGCGTCACACTTTGGCACTAGAGCGTCACACTTTTTCAATAGAGTGTTGCAAGTTGGAACTAGAGTGTCACACTTTGGCTCTAGAGCGTCACACTTTGGTACTAGAGCGTCACACTTTGGGACTGGAGCGTCACACTCTCGCATTTGAGATTCACACTTTAGCGCAAGAGCATCACACTTTGGCACTAGAGTGTAACACTTTGGCACTAGAGCGTCACACTTTGGCACTAGAGCTTCAAACTTCGGCACTACAGCGTCAGACTTTGGCACTACAGCATCACACTTTAGCACTAGAGCGTCACACTTTGGCACTAGAGTATCACACTTTGGCACTAGCGATTCAAACTTTGGCACTAGAGCCTCGCACTTTGGCGCTAGAGCGTCATGCTTTGGCACTAGAGCGTCACACTTTGGCACTATAACGTCACACTTTGGCACTAGAGCGTCGCACTTTGGCACTAGAGCATCACACGTTGGCACTAGAGCGTCACACTTTGGCACTAGCGCTTCACACTTTGGCACTAGAGCGTCACACTGTGGCAGTAGGCCTTCACACTTTGGTACTAGAGCATCACACTTGGGCACTAGGGCGTCACACTTTGGCACTAAAGCGTCACACGTTTGCAATACAGCGTCACACTTTGGCACTAGAGCGTCACACGTTGGCACTAGAGCTTCACACTTTGGCACTCAAGCGTCACACTTTGTCACAAGAGCATCACAATTTGACACTTGAGCATCTCACTTTGGCACTAGAGCTTCACACCTTGGCACTAGAGCGTCACACTTTGGCACTATACTTCCACACTTTGGCATTATAGCGTCACAATTTTACACTAGAGCGTCACACACTGGCACTAAAGCGTCACACTTTGGTAATAGAGCTTCACACTTTGGCACTAGAGCGTCACTCCTTGGAACTAGAGCGTCACACACTGGCACTAAAGCGTCACACTTTGGTAATAGAGCTTCACACTTTGGCACTAGAGCGTCACTCCTTGGAACTAGAGCGTCACACTTTGGCACTCTAGTGTCACAATTTGGCACTAGAGCATCACACTTTGGTACTAGAGTCTCGCATTCTGGCACTAGAGCGTCATATTTTGGCAATAGAGCGTCACACTTTGGCAATAGAGTGTCGCACTTTGGAACTAGAGCGTCACACTTTGGCACTAGAGTGTCACACTTTGGTACTGGAGCGCCATACTTTGGTACTAGAGCATCACATGTTGGCACTAGAGATTCACACTTTGGCACTATAGCGTCACACGTTGGCACTAGAGTGTCACACTTTGGTACTGGAGCGCCATACTTTGGTACTAGAGCATCACATGTTGGCACTAGAGATTCACACTTTGGCACTATAGCGTCACACGTTGGCACTAGATTGCACACTTTGGCACTAGAGCTTCAATCTTTGGCACTAGAGCGTCACACTTTGGCAGTAGAGCGTCACACTTTGGCACTAGAGCATCACACTGTGGAACTAGAGCTCCAAATGTTGGCATTAGAGCGTCACAATTTGGCACTAGAGCGTCACACTTTGGCAGTAGAGCGTCACACTTTGGCACTAGAGCATCACACTGTGGAACTAGAGCTCCAAATGTTGGCATTAGAGCGTCACAATTTGGCACTAGAGCGTTTTACTTTGGCACTAAAGCGTCACACGCTTGGCACTAGAGCATCACACTTTGGCACTAGACCTTCACAGTTTGGCACTAGAACGTCACACTTTGGCACTAGATCATCACACATTGGCACGAGAGCGTCACACTTTGGCACTAGAGTTTCATACTTTGGTACTAGAGCGTCACACTTTGGCACTAGAGCGTCCCATTTTGGTACTAGATCGTCACACTTTGGCACTTGAGTGTCACACTTTGGCACTAGAGCTTCACACTTTGGCACTAGAGCGTCATACTTTGGCACTAGAGCTTCACACTTTGGCACCAGAGCGTTACACTTTGGCACTAGAGCGTCACACTTTGGCACTAGAGCTTCACACTTTGGCACTAGAGCGTCATACTTTGGCACTAGAGCTTCACACTTTGGCACCAGAGCGTTACACTTTGGCTCTAGAGCTTCACACGTTGGCACTAGAGCGTCACACTTGAGAACAAGAGCGTCACACATTTGGCACTAGAGCATCACATGTTGGCACTATAGTTTCAAACTTTGGCACTAGAGTGTCACACTTAGGCACTAGAGCGTCACACTTGAGAACAAGAGCGTCACACATTTGGCACTAGAGCATCACATGTTGGCACTATAGTTTCAAACTTTGGCACTAGAGTGTCACACTTAGGCACTAGAGCGTCACATTTCGACACAACAGCTTCACACTTTGGCACTAGAGCTTTACACTTTGGCACTAGAGCGTCACACTTTGGCACTAGAGCATCACACTTTGGCACTACAGTGTCACAAATTGGTCCTAGAGAATCACCCTTTGGCACAAGAGCGTCACACTTTGGGACTAGAGCCTCACACTTTGGCACTAGAGCCTCACACTTTGGCACTAGAGCATCACACTTTGGCACTAGAGCATCACACTTTGGCACTAGAGTGTCAAACTTTGGCACTAGAGCGTCACACTCTGGCACTAGCGCTTCACACTTTGGCACTAGAGCATCACACTTTGGCACTAGAGCATCACACTTTGGCACTAGAGTGTCAAACTTTGGCACTAGAGCGTCACACTCTGGCACTAGCGCTTCACACTTTGGCACGAGAGCGTCACACAGTGGCACTAGACCTTCACACTTTGGTACTAGAGCATCACACTTTGGCACAAGAGCTTCACACTTTGGCACTAGAGCATCACACTTTCACACATGAGAGTCACACTTTGGCACTAGAGCCTCACACTTTGGCACTAGAGTGTCACACATGGACACTAGAGTTTCGAACTTTGGCACTAGAGCGTCACACTTTGGCACTAGAGCATCACACTTTCACACATGAGAGTCACACTTTGGCACTAGAGCCTCACACTTTGGCACTAGAGTGTCACACATGGACACTAGAGTTTCGAACTTTGGCACTAGAGCGTCACACATTGGCACTAGAGCGTCACACTTTGCCACTAGAGCGTCACACTTTGGCACTAGAGTTTCGAGTTTTGGTACTAGAGCGTCACACTTTGGCACTAGAGCATCATACTCTTGCAATGGAGTATTGCAATTTGGAACTAGAGCGTCACACTTTGGCACTAGAGCGTCACACTTTGCTCCAGTTGTCTCGGGCTTGCTCCAGTTGTCCTTGCATTGCTCCAGTTATCTTTGGCTTGCTCCATGTGTCTCTAGCTTGCTCCAGTTGTCTTCGCCTTGCTCCTGATGTCTTGGACTTGCTCCAGTTGTATTGGGCTTGCTCCAGTTCTCTTGTGCTTGCTCCCGTTTCCTTGGCCTTGCTCCAGTTCTCTTGGACTTGCTCAAGTTCTTTTTGGGCTTGCTCCAGGTGTCTTGGGATTGCTCCAGTTCTCTTGGCTTTACTCCAGTTTTCGTGGGCTTGCTCCACTTGTCTTGGGCTTGCTCCAGTTGTCTTGGGCTTACCCCAGTTGTGCTGGCCATGCTCCAGTTGTCTTAGGCTTGCTCCAGTTGTCTTAGGCCTGCTCCAGTTGTCTAGGGCCTGCTCCAGTTGTCTTGGGCTTGCTCCAGCTTTCTTGGCCTAGCTCCAGTTGTCTTGGCCTTGTTTCAGTAGTCTTGGGCTTGCTCCAGTTATCTTGGACTTGCTCCACTTGTCTTGGCCTTGCTCCAGTTGTCTTGGACTTGCTCCAGTTGTCCTGGACTTGCTCCGGTTGTCTTGGGCTTGCTCCAGTTGTATTGGGCTTGCTCCAGTTGCCTTGGCCTTGCTCCAGTGGTCTTGCCCTTGCTCCAGTTGTTTTGGGCTTGCAACATGTGTCTTGGGCTTGCTCCAGTTGTCTTGTCCTTACTCCAGTTTTCTTGGGCTTGCTCCAGTTGTCTTGGGCTTGCTCCAGTTGTCTTGGGCTTGCGCCAGTTGTATTGGGCTTGCTCCAGCTGTCTTGGCCTAGCTCCAGTTGTCTTGCCCTTGCTCCAGTTGTCTAAGGCCTGCTCCAGTTGTCTAAGGCCTGCTCCAGTTGTCTAAGGCCTGCTCCAGTTGTCTAAGGCCTGCTCCAGTTGTCTAAGGCCTGCTCCAGTTGTCTAAGGCCTGCTCCAGTTGTCTAAGGCCTGCTCCAGTTGTCTAAGGCCTGCTCCAGTTGTCTAAGGCCTGCTCCAGTTGTCTAAGGCCTGCTCCAGTTGTCTAAGGCCTGCTCCAGTTGTCTAAGGCCTGCTCCAGTTGTCTAAGGCCTGCTCCAGTTGTCTAAGGCCTGCTCCAGTTGTCTAAGGCCTGCTCCAGTTGTCTAAGGCCTGCTCCAGTTGTCTAAGGCCTGCTCCAGTTGTCTAAGGCCTGCTCCAGTTGTCTAAGGCCTGCTCCAGTTGTCTAAGGCCTGCTCCAGTTGTCTAAGGCCTGCTCCAGTTGTCTAAGGCCTGCTCCAGTTGTCTAAGGCCTGCTCCAGTTGTCTAAGGCCTGCTCCAGTTGTCTAAGGCCTGCTCCAGTTGTCTAAGGCCTGCTCCAGTTGTCTAAGGCCTGCTCCAGTTGTCTAAGGCCTGCTCCAGTTGTCTAAGGCCTGCTCCAGTTGTCTAAGGCCTGCTCCAGTTGTCTAAGGCCTGCTCCAGTTGTCTAAGGCCTGCTCCAGTTGTCTAAGGCCTGCTCCAGTTGTCTAAGGCCTGCTCCAGTTGTCTAAGGCCTGCTCCAGTTGTCTAAGGCCTGCTCCAGTTGTCTAAGGCCTGCTCCAGTTGTCTAAGGCCTGCTCCAGTTGTCTAAGGCCTGCTCCAGTTGTCTAAGGCCTGCTCCAGTTGTCTAAGGCCTGCTCCAGTTGTCTAAGGCCTGCTCCAGTTGTCTAAGGCCTGCTCCAGTTGTCTAAGGCCTGCTCCAGTTGTCTAAGGCCTGCTCCAGTTGTCTAAGGCCTGCTCCAGTTGTCTAAGGCCTGCTCCAGTTGTCTAAGGCCTGCTCCAGTTGTCTAAGGCCTGCTCCAGTTGTCTAAGGCCTGCTCCAGTTGTCTAAGGCCTGCTCCAGTTGTCTAAGGCCTGCTCCAGTTGTCTAAGGCCTGCTCCAGTTGTCTAAGGCCTGCTCCAGTTGTCTAAGGCCTGCTCCAGTTGTCTAAGGCCTGCTCCAGTTGTCTAAGGCCTGCTCCAGTTGTCTAAGGCCTGCTCCAGTTGTCTAAGGCCTGCTCCAGTTGTCTAAGGCCTGCTCCAGTTGTCTAAGGCCTGCTCCAGTTGTCTAAGGCCTGCTCCAGTTGTCTAAGGCCTGCTCCAGTTGTCTAAGGCCTGCTCCAGTTGTCTAAGGCCTGCTCCAGTTGTCTAAGGCCTGCTCCAGTTGTCTAAGGCCTGCTCCAGTTGTCTAAGGCCTGCTCCAGTTGTCTAAGGCCTGCTCCAGTTGTCTAAGGCCTGCTCCAGTTGTCTAAGGCCTGCTCCAGTTGTCTAAGGCCTGCTCCAGTTGTCTAGGGCTTGCTCCAGTTGGAGCAAGCCCAAGACAACGGGATAAAGCCCACGACAACTGAAGCCAGGCCAAGAAAACTGGAGCCAGGCCAAGAAAACAGGAGCAAGCCCAAGACAACTGGAGCAAGCCCAATACAACTGGAGCAGGTCCAAGACAACTGGAGCAAGGCCAAGACAACTGGAGCAAGGCCAAAACAACTGGAGCAAGCCCAGGACAACTAGAGCAGGCCCAAGACAACTGGAGCAAGGCCAAGACAACTGGAGCAAGGCCAAGNCTTGCTCCAGTTGTCTTGGACTTGCTCCAGTTGTCCTGGACTTGCTCCGGTTGTCTTGGGCTTGCTCCAGTTGTATTGGGCTTGCTCCAGTTGCCTTGGCCTTGCTCCAGTGGTCTTGCCCTTGCTCCAGTTGTTTTGGGCTTGCAACATGTGTCTTGGGCTTGCTCCAGTTGTCTTGTCCTTACTCCAGTTTTCTTGGGCTTGCTCCAGTTGTCTTGGGCTTGCTCCAGTTGTCTTGGGCTTGTTTCAGTTGTCTCGGCATTGCTCCACTTGTCTTAGGCTTGCTTCAGTTGTCTTGGGCTTGCCCCTGTTGTCTTGGGCTTGCTCAAGTGGTCTTGGCCTTGCTCCGGTTGTCTTGGGCTTGCTACTGTTGTCTTGGGCTTGCTCCAGTTGTATTGGCCTTTCCCCATTTGTCTTGGACTTCCTCCAGATGTCTTGGGCTTGCTTCAGTTGTCATTAGCTTGCCCTAGTTTTCTTGGCCTTGCTCTTGTCGTCTTGGCCTTGCTCTAGTTGTCTTGGGCTGGGTCCACTTGTCTTGTGCTTGCTCCAGCTGTTTTGGGCTTGCTCCAGTTCTTTTGGGGTTGCTCCAGTTGTTTTGGGCTTGCTCCAGTTGCCTTTGCCTTGCTCCAGTTTTATCGGGCTTGCTCCAGTTGTCTTCGGCTTGCTCCAGTTGTCTTGGCCTTGCTCCAGTTATATTTGGCTTGCTCCAATTGTCTTTGGATTGCTCCAGTTGTCTTAGGCCTGCTCCATTTGTCTTGGGCTTGCTCCTGTTGTCTTCGGCTTGCTCCAGTTGCCTTTGCCTTGCTCCCGTTTTATCGGGCTTGCTCCAGTTCTTTTGGGGTTGCTCCAGTTGTTTTGGCCTTGCTCCAGTCGTCTTGGACCTGCTCTAGTTGTCTAGGGCTTGCTCCAGTTCTTTTGGGGTTGCTCCAGTTGTTTTGGCCTTGCTCCAGTCGTCTTGGACCTGCTCTAGTTGTCTAGGGCTTGCTCCAGTTCTTTTGGGGTTGCTCCAGTTGTTTTGGCCTTGCTCCAGTCGTCTTGGACCTGCTCTAGTTGTCTAGGGCTTGCTCCAGTTCTTTTGGGGTTGCTCCAGTTGTTTTGGCCTTGCTCCAGTCGTCTTGGACCTGCTCTAGTTGTCTAGGGCTTGCTCCAGTTCTTTTGGGGTTGCTCCAGTTGTTTTGGCCTTGCTCCAGTCGTCTTGGACCTGCTCTAGTTGTCTAGGGCTTGCTCCAGTTCTTTTGGGGTTGCTCCAGTTGTTTTGGCCTTGCTCCAGTCGTCTTGGACCTGCTCTAGTTGTCTAGGGCTTGCTCCAGTTCTTTTGGGGTTGCTCCAGTTGTTTTGGCCTTGCTCCAGTCGTCTTGGACCTGCTCTAGTTGTCTAGGGCTTGCTCCAGTTCTTTTGGGGTTGCTCCAGTTGTTTTGGCCTTGCTCCAGTCGTCTTGGACCTGCTCTAGTTGTCTAGGGCTTGCTCCAGTTCTTTTGGGGTTGCTCCAGTTGTTTTGGCCTTGCTCCAGTCGTCTTGGACCTGCTCTAGTTGTCTAGGGCTTGCTCCAGTTCTTTTGGGGTTGCTCCAGTTGTTTTGGCCTTGCTCCAGTCGTCTTGGACCTGCTCTAGTTGTCTAGGGCTTGCTCCAGTTCTTTTGGGGTTGCTCCAGTTGTTTTGGCCTTGCTCCAGTCGTCTTGGACCTGCTCTAGTTGTCTAGGGCTTGCTCCAGTTCTTTTGGGGTTGCTCCAGTTGTTTTGGCCTTGCTCCAGTCGTCTTGGACCTGCTCTAGTTGTCTAGGGCTTGCTCCAGTTCTTTTGGGGTTGCTCCAGTTGTTTTGGCCTTGCTCCAGTCGTCTTGGACCTGCTCTAGTTGTCTAGGGCTTGCTCCAGTTCTTTTGGGGTTGCTCCAGTTGTTTTGGCCTTGCTCCAGTCGTCTTGGACCTGCTCTAGTTGTCTAGGGCTTGCTCCAGTTCTTTTGGGGTTGCTCCAGTTGTTTTGGCCTTGCTCCAGTCGTCTTGGACCTGCTCTAGTTGTCTAGGGCTTGCTCCAGTTCTTTTGGGGTTGCTCCAGTTGTTTTGGCCTTGCTCCAGTCGTCTTGGACCTGCTCTAGTTGTCTAGGGCTTGCTCCAGTTCTTTTGGGGTTGCTCCAGTTGTTTTGGCCTTGCTCCAGTCGTCTTGGACCTGCTCTAGTTGTCTAGGGCTTGCTCCAGTTCTTTTGGGGTTGCTCCAGTTGTTTTGGCCTTGCTCCAGTCGTCTTGGACCTGCTCTAGTTGTCTAGGGCTTGCTCCAGTTGGAGCAAGCCCAAGACAACTGGAGCAAGGCCAAGACAACTGGAGCAAGGCCAAAACAACTGGAGCAAGCCCAGGACAACTAGAGCAGGCCCAAGACAACTGGAGCAAGGCCAAGACAACTGGAGCAAGGCCAAGACAACTGGAGCAAGGCCAAGTCAACTGGAGCAATGACAAGAAAGTTGGAGCAAGCCAAATACAACTGTAGCTAGGCCAAGACAACTAGAGCAAGCCCAAGACAACTAGAGCAAGCCCAAGATACTTGGGGCAAGACCAAGACAACTGGAGCAGGCCCAAGAGAACAGGAGCAAGGCCAAGTCAGCAGGAGCAAGACCAAGACAGCTGCAGCAAGGCCAAGACAACTGGAGCAAGCCTACAACAACTGGAGCAAGCCCAATACAACTGGAGCAAGGCCAAGACAACTGCAGCAAGGCGAAAAAAACTAAGAGGAAGCCAAAGACAACAGGAGCACGCGAAAGACAACTCGAGCAAGGCCAAGACAACTGGATCAAAGTCAATTCAAGTGGAGCAAGCCCAATACAACTGTAGCAAGCCGAGGATAACTGGACGTAAGCCAAGACAAGTGGAGCAAGGCCAGGACAACTGGAGCATGGCTAAGAAAATTGGAGCAAGACCAAGACAACTGGAGCAATGCCAAGCCAGCTNCCTTGCTCTAGTTGTCTTGGGCTGGGTCCACTTGTCTTGTGCTTGCTCCAGCTGTTTTGGGCTTGCTCCAGTTCTTTTGGGGTTGCTCCAGTTGTTTTGGGCTTGCTCCAGTTGCCTTTGCCTTGCTCCAGTTTTATCGGGCTTGCTCCAGTTGTCTTCGGCTTGCTCCAGTTGTCTTGGCCTTGCTCCAGTTATATTTGGCTTGCTCCAATTGTCTTTGGATTGCTCCAGTTGTCTTATCTATGATCCACCTGTCTTTGACTGGATCCAGTTGTCTTGGGCTTGCTCCAGCTGTCTTGGCCTTGCTCCTGGTTTCCTGGACTTGCTCCACCTATTTTGGGCAAGCTCCAGGTTTTTTGAAATTACTCCAGCTGTCTTGACCTTGCTCCCGTCGTCATAGGCTTGCTCCACTTGACTTGGGCTTGCTTCTGTTGTCTTGGGCTTGCTCTAGTTGTCTTGGCCTTGTGCCAGTTGTATTGCGCTAGCTCCAATTGTCTTGGGCTTGCTCCAATTGTCTTGGCCTTGCTCCAGTTGTCTTGGGCTTGCTCTAGTTGTCTTGGCCTTGTGCCAGTTGTATTGCGCTAGCTCCAATTGTCTTGGGCTTGCTCCAATTGTCTTGGCCTTGCTCCAGTTGTCTTGGACTTGCTCCAGCTGTTTTGGCATTGATCCAGTTGTCTTGGCCTTGCTCTAGCTGTCTTGGGCTTGCTCCAACTGGAGCAAGCCCAAGACAACTGGAGCTATCCCAAGACAAGTGGAGCAAGCCCAAGACAACTAGAGCAAGCCCAAACAACTGAAGCAAGACCAATACAATTGGAGCAAGCCCAAGACAGCTGGAGCAAGCCCAATGCAACTGGGGCAATCCCGAGACAACAAGAGCAATGCAAAGATAACTGGAGCAAGGCCAATACAACTAGGGCAAGCCCAAGACAACTGGAGTAAGGCCAAGACAACTGGAACAAGGCCAAGACAACTAGAGCAAGCCCAAGACAACTGGTGCAAGCCCAAGACAACGGGATAAAGCCCACGACAACTGAAGCCAGGCCAAGAAAACTGGAGCCAGGCCAAGAAAACAGGAGCAAGCCCAAGACAACTGGAGCAAGCCCAATACAACTAGAGCAGGTCCAAGACAACTGGAGCAGGCCCAAGAGAACAGGAGCAAGGCCAAGACAACTAGAGCAGGCCCAAGACAACTGGAGCAGGCCCAAGACAACTGGAGCAAGGCCAAAACAACTGGAGCACGGCCTAGAGTACCTGCGCCTGTGCCTAGGGTACCTGTGCCTGTGCCTAGGGTACCTACGCCTGTTCCTAGGTACCTGCGCCTGTGCCTAGGGTTCCTGCGCCCGTGCCTAGGGTACCTGCGCCTGTGCCTAGGGTACCTACGCCTGTGCCCAGGCTAGCTGCGCCTGTGCCTAGGATTCCTGCGCCCATCCCTAGGGTACCTGCGCCTGTACCTAGGATACCTGCGCTTGTCCCTAAGGTACTTGCGCCTGTGTAAGGGGTACTTGCACCTGTGCAAGGGGTACCTGCGCCTGTGCCTAGGGTACCTGCGCCTGTGCCTAGGGTACCTGCGCCTGTGCCCAGGTTACCTGCGCCTGTGCCTAGGGTACATGCGCTTGTCCCTAGGGTGCCTGTGCCTGTGCCTAGGGTACCTGCACCTGTGCCTAGGGTACCTGCGCCTGTGCCTAGGGTACCTGCGCCTGTGCCTAGGGTACCTGGGCCTGTGCCTAGGGTACCTGCGCCTGTGCCTAGGGTACCTGCGCCTGTGCCCAGGGTACCTGCGCCTGTGCCTAGGGTACCTGCGCCTTTGCCTAGGGTACCGGCGCCTTTGCCTAGGGTACCTGCGCCTTTGCCTAGGGTACCTGCGCCTGTGCTTAGGATATCTCCGCATGTGCCTAGGGTACCTGCGCCTGTGCTTAGGGTACCTGCGCCTGTGCCTAGGGTACCTGCACCTGTCCCTAGGATACCTGCGCCTGTGCTTGGGATACGTGCGCCTGTGCACAGGTTACCTGCGCATGTGCCCAGGGTACCTGCGCCTGTGCTTAGGGTACGTGCGCCTGTGCCTAGGGTACCTGCGCCTGTGCCTAGGGTACCTGCGCTTTTGCCTAGGGTACCTGCGCCTGTGCCTACGGTACCTGCGCCTGTGCCTAGGGTACCCGCGCCTGTCCCTAGGGTACCTGCGCCTGTGCTTGGGGTACGTGCGCCTGTGCACAGGTTACCTGCGCATGTGCCTAGGGTACCTGCGCCTGTGCTTAGGATATCTCCGCATGTGCCTAGGGTACCTGCGCCTGTGCTTAGGATATCTCCGCATGTGCCTAGGGTACCTGCGCCTGTGCTTAGGATATCTCCGCATGTGCCTAGGGTACCTGCGCCTGTGCTTAGGATATCTCCGCATGTGCCTAGGGTACCTGCGCCTGTGCTTAGGATATCTCCGCATGTGCCTAGGGTACCTGCGCCTGTGCTTAGGATATCTCCGCATGTGCCTAGGGTACCTGCGCCTGTGCTTAGGATATCTCCGCATGTGCCTAGGGTACCTGCGCCTGTGCTTAGGATATCTCCGCATGTGCCTAGGGTACCTGCGCCTGTGCTTAGGATATCTCCGCATGTGCCTAGGGTACCTGCGCCTGTGCTTAGGATATCTCCGCATGTGCCTAGGGTACCTGCGCCTGTGCTTAGGATATCTCCGCATGTGCCTAGGGTACCTGCGCCTGTGCTTAGGATATCTCCGCATGTGCCTAGGGTACCTGCGCCTGTGCTTAGGATATCTCCGCATGTGCCTAGGGTACCTGCGCCTGTGCTTAGGATATCTCCGCATGTGCCTAGGGTACCTGCGCCTGTGCTTAGGATATCTCCGCATGTGCCTAGGGTACCTGCGCCTGTGCTTAGGATATCTCCGCATGTGCCTAGGGTACCTGCGCCTGTGCTTAGGGTACCTGCGCCTGTGCCTAGGGTGCCTGCAACTGTGCATAGTGAACCTGCGCCTGTGCCTATGGTACCTGCCCCTGTGCTTAGGGTACCTGCGCCTGTGCCTAGGTTACCTGCGCCTGTGCTTTGGGTACCTGTGCCTATGCCTAGGGTACATGCGCGAATGCATACAGTATCTGCGCATGTGCGTAGGGTACGTGCCCCTGTCCCTAGGGTACGTGCGCCTGTGCCTGGGGTACCTGCGCCTGTGCCTAGGGTAGCTGCGCCTGTGCCTACGGTACCTGCGCCTGTGCCTGGGGTACATGCGCCGGTGCGTAGGGTACATGCGCCTGTGCCTAGGGTACCCGCACCTGTCCCTATGGTACCTGTGCCTGTGCCTGGGGTGCCTGCGCCTGTGCATAGGGTACATGTGCCTGTGCCTACGGTACCTGCGCCTGTGCCTAGGGTACCTGCGCCTGTGCTTAGGGTACCTGCGCCTGTGCCTAGGTTACCTACGCCTGTGCTTAGGGTACTTGCGCCTGTGCCTAGGGTACATGCGCCTGTGCCTACGGTATCTGCGCCTGTGCCTAGGGTACCTGCGCCTGTCCCTAGGGTACGTGCGCCTGTGCCTGGGGTACCTGCGCCTGTGCCTAGGGTACCTGCGCCTGTGCCTACGGTACCAGCGCCTGTGCATAGGGTACCTGCACCTGTGTCTAGGGTACCTGCGCCTGTGCCTAGGGTACCTTGCGCCCATGCTTAGGGTACCTGCGCCCGTCCCTAAGGTACCTGCGCCTGTGCCTAGGGTACATGCGCCTGTGCCTACGGTACCTGCTCCTGTGCCCAAGTGACCTGCGCCTGTGCCTAGGGTACCTGCGCCTGTGCCTAGGATACCTACGCCCGTGCCCAGGTTACATGCGCCTGTGCATAGGGTACCTGCGCCTGTCCCTAGGGTACCTACGCGTGTGCCTAGGGTACCTGCACCTGTGCCCAGGTTACCTACGCCTGTGCCTAGGGTACCTGCGCCTGTCCCAAAGGGTACCTGCGCCTGTGCCTACGGTACCTGCCCCTGTGCCTAGGGTAACTGTGCCTGTCCCTAAAGTACCTGCGCCCGTGCCTAGGGTACCTGCGCTTGTGCCTAGGGTACGTGCGCCTTTGCTTCGGGTACCTGCGCCTGTGCCTAGCGTACCTGCGCCTGTGCATAGGGCATCTGCGCCTGTGCTTAGGGTACCAGCGCTTGTTCCTAGGGTACCTACGCCTGTGCCTAAGGTACCTGCGCCTGTGCTTAGGGTACCTGCGCCTGTGCCTAGGGTACCTGCGCCTGTGCCTAGGGTACCTGCGCCTGTGCCTAGGGTACCTGCGCCTGTGCCTAGGGTACCTGCGCCTGTGCCTAGGACACCTGCGCCTCTGCCTAGGGTACCTTCGCCTGTGCCTAGGGTACCTGCGCCTGCGCCTAGGGTACCTGCGCCTGTGCCTAGGGCACCTGCGCCTGGGCTTAGGGTACTAGCGCCTATTCCTAGGGTACCTGCGCCTGTGCCTGGGGTACCTGCGCCTGTGCCTAGGGTAGCTGCGCCTGTGCCTACGGTACCTGCGCCTATGCCTGGGGTACATGCGCCGGTGCGTAGGGTACATGCGCCTGTGCCTAGGGTACCTGCGCCTGTCCCTAGGGTACGTGCGCCTGTGCCTAGGGTACCTGCGCCTGTCCCTAGGGTACGTGCGCCTGTGCCTAGGGTACCTGCGCCTGTCCCTAGGGTACGTGCGCCTGTGCCTAGGGTACCTGCGCCTGTCCCTAGGGTACGTGCGCCTGTGCCTAGGGTACCTGCGCCTGTCCCTAGGGTACGTGCGCCTGTGCCTAGGGTACCTGCGCCTGTCCCTAGGGTACGTGCGCCTGTGCCTAGGGTACCTGCGCCTGTCCCTAGGGTACGTGCGCCTGTGCCTAGGGTACCTGCGCCTGTCCCTAGGGTACGTGCGCCTGTGCCTAGGGTACCTGCGCCTGTCCCTAGGGTACGTGCGCCTGTGCCTAGGGTACCTGCGCCTGTCCCTAGGGTACGTGCGCCTGTGCCTAGGGTACCTGCGCCTGTCCCTAGGGTACGTGCGCCTGTGCCTAGGGTACCTGCGCCTGTCCCTAGGGTACGTGCGCCTGTGCCTAGGGTACCTGCGCCTGTCCCTAGGGTACGTGCGCCTGTGCCTAGGGTACCTGCGCCTGTCCCTAGGGTACGTGCGCCTGTGCCTAGGGTACCTGCGCCTGTCCCTAGGGTACGTGCGCCTGTGCCTAGGGTACCTGCGCCTGTCCCTAGGGTACGTGCGCCTGTGCCTAGGGTACCTGCGCCTGTGCCTAAGGTACCTGCGCCTGTGCTTAGGGTACCTGCACCTGTGCCTACGGTACCTGCGCGTGTGCCTAGGGTACCTGCGCCTATGCCTAGGGTACATGCGCCTGTGCCTAGGACACCTGCGCCTCTGCCTATGGTACCTTCGCCTGTGCCTAGGGTACCTGCGCCTTCGCCTAGGATACCTGCGCCTGTGCTTAGGATATCTGCGCATGTGCATAGGATACTTGCGCCTGTGCTTAGGGTACCTGCGCCAGTGCCTAGGGTACCTGCGCCTGTCTCTAAGATACCTGCGCCTGTGCCTGGGATGCGTGCGCCTGTGCACAGGTTCCCTGCGCATGTGCCCAAGGTACTTGCGCCTGTGCTTAGAGTTCATGCGCTTGTGCCTAGGGTACCTGCGCCTGTGCCTAGGGTACCTGCGCCTGTGCCTAGGGTACCTGCGCCTGTGCCTAGGGTACCTGCGCCTGTGCCTAGGGTACCTGCGCCTGTGCCTAGGGTACCTGCGCCTGTGCCTAGGGTACCTGCGCCTGTGCCTAGGGTACCTGCGCCTGTGCCTAGGGTACCTGCGCCTGTGCCTACGGTACCTGCGCCTGTGCATAGGGTACCTGCGCCTGTGTCTAGGGTACCTGCGCCTGTGCCTAGGGTACCTTGCGCCCATGCTTAGGGTACCTGCGCCCGTCCCTAAGGTACCTGCGCCTGTGCCTAGGGTACATGTGCCTGTGCCTACGGTACCTGCTCCTGTGCCCAATTGACCTGCGCCTGTGCCTAGGGTACTTGCGCCTGTGCCTAGGATACCTACGCCCGTGCCCAGGGTACATGCGCCTGTGCATAGGGTACCTGCGCCTGTCCCTAAGGTACCTACGCCTGTTCCTAGGGTACCTGCACCTGTGCCTAGGTTACCTGCGCCTGTGCCTAGGGTACCTGCGCCTGTCCCAAAGGGTACTTGCGCCTGTGCCTACGGTACCTGCCCCTGTGCCTAGGGTAACTATGCCTGTCCCTAAAGTACCTGCATCCGTGCCTAGGGTACATGCGCCTGTGCCTAGGGTACGTGCGCCTTTGCTTCGGGTACCTGCGCCTATGCCTAGCGTACCTGCGCCTGTGCATAGGGCACCTGCGCCTGGGCTTAGGGTACCAGCGCCTGTTCCTAGGGTACCTGCGCCTGTGCCTAAGGTACCTGCGCCGGTGCTTGGGGTACCTGCGCCTGTGCCTAGGGTACCTGCGCCTGTGCCTACGGTACCTACGCCTGTGCCTAAGGTACCTGCGCCGGTGCTTGGGGTACCTGCGCCTGTGCCTAGGGTACCTGCGCCTGTGCCTACGGTACCTACGCCTGTGCCTAAGGTACCTACGCCTGTGCCTAGGGTACCTGCGCCCGTGTCTAGCGTGCCTGCGCCTGTGCCTAGGGTACCTACGCCCGTGCCTAGGGTACCTGCGCCTGTGCCTAGGGTACCTGCGCCTGTGCTTAGGGTACCTGCGCTTGTGCCTAGGGTACGTGCGCCTATGCCTAGGGTACCTGCGCCTGTGCCTAGGGTACCTACGCCTGTGCCTAGGGTACCTGCGCCTGTGCCTAGGGTACCTGCGCCTGTGCCTAGGGTACCTGCGCCTGTGCCTAGGGTACGTGCGCCTATGCCTAGGGTACCTGCGCCTGTGCCTAGGGTACCTACGCCTGTGCCTAGGGTACCTGCGCCTGTGCCTAGGGTACCTGCGCCTGTGCCTAGGGTACCTGTGCCTGTGCCTAAGGTACCTGCGCCCGTGCCCAAGTTACCTCCGCCTGTGCCTGGGGTACCTGCTCCTGTGCCTAGGGTACCAGCGCCTGTGCCTAGGGTACCTGCGCCTGTGCCTAGGGTATCTGCGCCTGTGCGTAAGGTACCTGTGCCTGTACCTTGGACACCTGCGCCTGTGCCTAGGGTACCAGCGCCTGTTCTTACGGTACCTGCGCTTGTGCTTAGGGTACCTGCGACTGTGCCTAGAGTACCTGCGTCTGTGCTTCGGGTACCTGCGCCTGTGCCTAGGGTACCTGCGCCTGTTCCTAGGGTACCCGCTCTAGTGCCTGGGGTGCCTGCGACTGTGCATAGGGTACCTGCGCCTGTGTCTAGGGTACCTGCGCCTATGCTTAGGGTACATACGCCTGTGCCTAGGGTACCTGCGCCTGTGCTTAGGGTACCTGCGCCTGTGCCTAGAGTACCTGCGCCTGTGCCTCGGGTACCTGCGCCTGTGCCTAGGGTACCTGCGCCTCTGCCTAGGGTACCTGCGCCTGTACCTAGGGTACCTGCGCCTGTGCCTAGGGTACCTGCGCCTCTGCCTAGGGTACCTGCGCCTGTACCTAGGGTACCTGCGCCTGTGCCTAGGGTACCTGCGCCTCTGCCTAGGGTACCTGCGCCTGTACCTAGGGTACCTGCGCCTGTGCCTAGGGTACCTGCGCCTCTGCCTAGGGTACCTGCGCCTGTACCTAGGGTACCTGCGCCTGTGCCTAGGGTACCTGCGCCTGTGCCTACGGTACCTGCGCGTGTGCCTAGGGTACCTGCGCCTATGCCTAGGGTACATGCGCCTATGCCTAGGACACCTGCGCCTGTGCCTATGGTACCTTCGCCTGTGCCTAGGGTACCTGCGCTTTCGCCTAGGGTACCTGCGCCTGTGCTTATAATATCTGCGCATGTGCCTAGGATACCTGCGCCTGTGCTTAGGATACCTGCGCCTGTGCCTAGGGTACCTGCGCCTGTCCCTAGGATACCTGCGCCTGTGCCTAGGGTACCTGCGCCTGTGCTTATAATATCTGCGCATGTGCCTAGGATACCTGCGCCTGTGCTTAGGATACCTGCGCCTGTGCCTAGGGTACCTGCGCCTGTCCCTAGGATACCTGCGTCTGTGCCTGGAATGCGTGCGCCTGTGCACTGGTTACCTGCGCATGTGCCCAGGGTACTTGCGCCTGTGCTTAGGGTACGTGCGCCTGTGCCTAGGGTACCTGCGCATGTGCCTAGGGTACCTGCGCTTGTGCCTAGGGTACCTGCGCCTGTGCCCATGGTACATGCGCCTGTGCTTAGGGTACCTACGCCTGTGCCCAGGTTACCTGTGCCTGTGCCTAGGGTACCTGCGCCTGTGCCTAGGGTACCTGCGCCTATACATAGGGTACCTGCGCCTGTGCCTAGGGTACCTGCGCTTGTCCTTAAGGTACCTGCGCCTGTGCAAGGGGTACCTGCGCCTGTGCCTAGGGTACCTGCACCTGTGCCTAGGGTACCTGCGCCTGTACCTGTGCCTAGGGTACCTGCGCTTGTGCTTAGGGTGCCTGCGCTTGTACCTAGGGTACCTGTGCCTGTGCTTAGGGTACTTGCGCCTGTGCCTAGGGTACCTGCGCCTGTGCTTAGGGTACATGCGCCTGTCCCTAGGGTACCTGCGCATGTGCCTAGGGTACCTGTGCCTGTGCCTAGGGTACCTGTGCCTGTGCCCAGGGCACCTGCGCATGTGCCTAGGGTACGTGCGCATGTGCCTAGGATACCTGCGCCTATGCCTAGGGTACCTGCGCCTGTGCCTAGAGTACCTGCGCCTGTGCCTAGGGTACCTGCGCCTGTACCCAGGTTACCTGCGCCTGTGCCTATGGTACCTGCGCCTGTGCCTAGGGTACGTGCGCCTGTGCCCAGGTTACATGGGCTTGTGCCTAGGGTACCTGCGACTGTGCCTAGGGTACCTGCACTTGAGCCTAGGGTACCTGCGTCTGTGCCTACGGTACCTGCGCCTGTGCCTAGGGTACCTGCGCTAGTGCCTAGGGTACCTGCGCCTGTGCAAGGGATACCTGCGCCTGTGCCTAGGGTACCTGCGCCTGTCCCTAGGGTACCTGCGCCTGTGCCTAGGGTACCTCTGCCTCTGCCTAGGGTACCTGCGCCTGTGCCTAGGGTACGTGCGCCTGTGCCCAGGTTACATGCGCTTGTGCCTAGGGTACCTGCGCCTGTGCCTAGGATACCTGCGCCTCTGCCTAGGGTACGTGTGCCTGTGCCTAGGGTACCTGCGCCTGTGCCTAGAGTACCTGCGCCTGTGCCTAGGGTACCTGCGCCTCTGCCTAGGGTACCTGCGCCTGTGCCTAGGGTACGTGCGCCTGTGCCCAGGTTACATGCGCTTGTGCCTAGGGTACCTGCGCCTGTGCCTAGGATACCTGCGCCTCTGCCTAGGGTACGTGTGCCTGTGCCTAGGGTACCTGCGCCTGTGCCTAGAGTACCTGCGCCTGTGCCTAGGGTACCTGCGCCTCTGCCTAGGGTACCTGCGCCTGTGCCTAGGGTACGTGCGCCTGTGCCCAGGTTACATGCGCTTGTGCCTAGGGTACCTGCGCCTGTGCCTAGGATACCTGCGCCTCTGCCTAGGGTACGTGTGCCTGTGCCTAGGGTACCTGCGCCTGTGCCTAGAGTACCTGCGCCTGTGCCTAGGGTACCTGCGCCTCTGCCTAGGGTACCTGCGCCTGTGCCTAGGGTACGTGCGCCTGTGCCCAGGTTACATGCGCTTGTGCCTAGGGTACCTGCGCCTGTGCCTAGGATACCTGCGCCTCTGCCTAGGGTACGTGTGCCTGTGCCTAGGGTACCTGCGCCTGTGCCTAGAGTACCTGCGCCTGTGCCTAGGGTACCTGCGCCTCTGCCTAGGGTACCTGCGCCTGTGCCTAGGGTACGTGTGCGTGTGCCTAGGGTACCTGCGCCTGTGCCTAGGGTACCTGCGACTATGCCTAGGGTACCTGCACCTGTGCCTAGGATACCTGCGCTTGTGCCTAGGTTACCTGCGCCTGTGCCTAGGGTACCTGCGCCTGTGCCTAGGGTACCTGCGCCTATGCCAAGGGTACCTGCGCCTGTGCCTAGGGTACCTGCGCCTGTGCCCAGGTTACCTGCGCCTGTGCCCATGTTACCTGCGCCTGTGCTTAGGGTACCTGCGCCTGTGCCTAGGGTGCCTGCGCCCGTGCCTAGGGTACCTGCGCCTGTGTCTAGGGTACCTACACATGTGCCTAGGGTACCTGCGCCTGTGCCTAGGGTACCTGCGCGTGTTCCTAGGGTACCTGCGCTTGTGCTTAGGGTGCCTGCGCTTGTGCCTAGGGTACCTGCGCCTGTGCCTAGGGTACCTGCATGCGCCTATACCTATGGTACCTGCGCCTGTTCCTAGGGTACCTGCGCCTGTGCCTAGGGTACCTGCGCTTGTGCCTAGGATACCTGCGCCTGTGCCTAGGATACCCGCGCTTGTCCCTAAGGTACCTGCGCCTGTGCCTAAGGTACCTGCGCCTGTGCCGAGGGTAGTTGCGCCTGTACTTAGGGTCCCTGTGCCTGTGCCTAGGGTACCTGCGCCTGTGCTTAGGGTACCTGCGTCCGTGCCTAGGGTACCTGCGCCTATGCCTAGGGTACCTGCGCCTGTGCCTAGGGTACTTGCGCCTCTCCCTAGGGTACCTGCGCCTGTGCTTGGGGTACATGCGCCTGTGCCTAAGGTACCTGCGCTTGTGCCTA
>SZWC01017709.1:3018-13040 GCA_023375785.1 Penium margaritaceum | reverse complement strand
TGCCTAGGGTACCTGCGCCTGTGCCTAGGGTACCTGCACCTGTGTTGGAAATCATCGACTCCGACAAGAGTTATTCCCACTTTCTCAATAAAGGTTCAGGTCCGAGAGCGAACCACCTTGACTCAACGGCCCTCGGTCAGACTAACCGTTGAGCCCAACGTGTCAAGGCATCCTCTAATAACGTGACATGTGTCACTCACGTCCGGCTAGCGGAAAGAAGCCATTGCTCTACTCATTTGTCCTGTTCTTTCCTTTTATGACCGAGGATGTCCATTCCCTTGAGTTAACCAGAACAGTTCTGCCCATCCTGTTCCCCTTTGGTTCCGCGGCTTCGCCGCCGTGTCTTCGCACTGCTCGTCCCTCGCACTTTCTGTCTTCGCCAACTCTCAACGCTTCGCTCCGTCACTCTCGCTCCTTCGCTCAGCTCTAATACTCCGCTAACCATTACTCCCCTCACCAGCACTCTCTCTCGCATCAACCTGTCTGCCTCCGCTACCTCGCGTCTAAGCCTCCATCAGCTCCGGCGACAAACTCCTCGGACAGCTCTTGCCTACGTCACTCTGCTGACATACACCTGCATGTCCCGATGCTTCTGCTTGCTTCTGCTGCCGCTGTTCTGGTGACTGCATTCTTCTGACAGCCTGTGCCTAGGGTACCTGCGCCTGTGCCTAGGGTACCTATGCCTGTGCCTAGGGTACCTGCGCCTGTGCCTAGGGTACCTGCGCCTGTGCCTAGGGTACCTGTGCTTGTGCCTAGGGTACCTGCGCCCGTGCCCAAGTTACCTGTGCCTGTGCCTGGGGTACCTGCTCCTGTGCCTAGGGTACCTGCGCCTGTGCCTAGGGTACCTGCGCCTGTGCCTAGGGTATCTGCGCCTGTGCGTAAGTTACCTGCGCCTGTGCCTAGGGTACCTGCGCCTATGCCTAGGGTACCTGCGCAAGTGCTTAGGGTACCTGGCTTGTGCTTAGGATACCTGCGCCTGTGCCTAGGGTACTTGCGTCCCTGCTTAGGGTACCTGCGCCTGTGCCTAAGGTACTTGCGCCTGTCCCTAGGGTACCTGCGCTTGTGCCTGGGGTGCCTGCGACGGTGCATAAGGTGCCTGCGCCTGTGCCTACGGTACCTGCGCCTGTGCCTAAGGTACTTGCGCCTGTCCCTAGGGTACCTGCGCTTGTGCCTGGGGTGCCTGCGACGGTGCATAAGGTGCCTGCGCCTGTGCCTACGGTGCCTACGCCTGTGCTTAGGGTACCTGTGCCTATGCCTACGGTACCTGCGCCTGTGCCTAGGGTACCTGCGCCTGTGCCTAGGGTACCTGCGCCTGTGCCTAGGGCACCTGCGCCTGTGCCTAGGGTACCTCCACCTGTGCCTGGGGTACCAGCACCTGTGCCTGGGGTACCAGCGCCTGTGCCTAGGGTACCTGCGCCTGTGCCTAGGGCACCTGCGCCTGTGCCTAGGGTACCTCCACCTGTGCCTGGGGTACCAGCACCTGTGCCTGGGGTACCAGCGCCTGTGCCTAGGGTACCTACGCCTGTGCCTAGGATACCAGCGCCTGTGCCTACGGTACCTGCACTTGTAAATAGGGTACCTGCACCTGTGTCCAGGTTACCTGTGCCTGTGCCTAGGGTACCTACGCCTGTGCCTAGGATACCAGCGCCTGTGCCTACGGTACCTGCACTTGTAAATAGGGTACCTGCACCTGTGTCCAGGTTACCTGTGCCTGTGCCTAGGGTACTTGCGCCTGTGCCTAGGGTACCTGCGCATGTGCCTAAGGTACCTACGCCTGTGCCTAGGGTACCTGAGCCTGTGCCTAGGGAACCTGCACCTGTGCCTAGGGTACCTGCGCGTGTGCCTAGGGTACATGCGCATGTGTCCAAGTTACCTGCGCATGTGCCTAGGGTGCCTGCGCTGGGCCTGTGCCTAGGGTACCTTCGCCTGTGCCTAGGGTACCTGCTCCAGTGCCTAGGGTACCTGCGCCTGTACTTAGGGTACCTGCGCCTATGCTTAGGGTACCTGCGCCTGTGCTTAGGGTACCTGCGCTTGTGCCTAGGGTACCTGCGCCTGTCCCTAGGATGCCTGCGTCTGTGCCTGGGGTGCGTGCGCCTGTGCACAGGTTACCTGCAACTGTGCCCAGGGTACCTGGGCCTGTGCTTAGGGTATGTGCGCTTGTGCCTAGGGTACCTGCGCCTGTGCCTAGGGTACCTGCGCTTGTGCCTAGGGTACCTGCGCATGTGCCTAGGGTACCTGCGCCTGTGCCTAGGGTACCTGCGCCTGTCCCAGGTTACTTGTGCCTCTGCCTAGGATACGTGCACCTGTGATTAGGGTACCTGTGCATGTGCCTAGGGTACCTGCGCCTGTGCCTAGGGTACCTGCGCCTGTCCCAGGTTACTTGTGCCTCTGCCTAGGATACGTGCACCTGTGATTAGGGTACCTGTGCATGTGCCTAGGGTACCTGCGCCTCTGCCTAAGGTACCTGCGCCAGTGCCTAGGGTACCTGCGCCTGTGCCTAGGGTACCTGCGCCTGCGCCTGTGGCTAGGGTACCTGCGCTTGTGCTTAGGGTGCTTGCGCTTGTGCCTAGGGTACCTGCGCCTGTGCTTAGGGTACTTGCGCCTGTGCCTAGGGTACCTGTGCCTATGCTTAGGGTACCTGCGCCTGTCCCTAGGGTACCTGCACCTGTGCCTAGGGTACTTGCGGCTGTGCCTAGAGTACCTGCGCCTGTGCCTAGGATACGTGCGCCTATGCCCACGTTACCTGCGCCAGTGCCTAGGGTACCTGCGCCTCTGCCTAGGGTACCTGCGCCTGCGCCTGTGGCTAGGGTACCTGCGCTTGTGCTTACGGTACCTACGCCTGTGCCTAGGGTACCTGCACTTGTGCCTAGGGTACCTGTGCCTATGCTTAGGGTACCTGCGCCTGTCCCTAGGGTACCTGCACTTGTGCCTAGGGTACCTGTGCCTATGCTTAGGGTACCTGCGCCTGTCCCTAGGGTACCTGCACTTGTGCCTAGGGTACCTGTGCCTATGCTTAGGGTACCTGCGCCTGTCCCTAGGGTACCTGCACTTGTGCCTAGGGTACCTGTGCCTATGCTTAGGGTACCTGCGCCTGTCCCTAGGGTACCTGCACTTGTGCCTAGGGTACCTGTGCCTATGCTTAGGGTACCTGCGCCTGTCCCTAGGGTACCTGCACTTGTGCCTAGGGTACCTGTGCCTATGCTTAGGGTACCTGCGCCTGTCCCTAGGGTACCTGCACTTGTGCCTAGGGTACCTGTGCCTATGCTTAGGGTACCTGCGCCTGTCCCTAGGGTACCTGCACTTGTGCCTAGGGTACCTGTGCCTATGCTTAGGGTACCTGCGCCTGTCCCTAGGGTACCTGCACTTGTGCCTAGGGTACCTGTGCCTATGCTTAGGGTACCTGCGCCTGTCCCTAGGGTACCTGCACTTGTGCCTAGGGTACCTGTGCCTATGCTTAGGGTACCTGCGCCTGTCCCTAGGGTACCTGCACTTGTGCCTAGGGTACCTGTGCCTATGCTTAGGGTACCTGCGCCTGTCCCTAGGGTACCTGCACTTGTGCCTAGGGTACCTGTGCCTATGCTTAGGGTACCTGCGCCTGTCCCTAGGGTACCTGCACTTGTGCCTAGGGTACCTGTGCCTATGCTTAGGGTACCTGCGCCTGTCCCTAGGGTACCTGCACTTGTGCCTAGGGTACCTGTGCCTATGCTTAGGGTACCTGCGCCTGTCCCTAGGGTACCTGCACTTGTGCCTAGGGTACCTGTGCCTATGCTTAGGGTACCTGCGCCTGTCCCTAGGGTACCTGCACTTGTGCCTAGGGTACCTGTGCCTATGCTTAGGGTACCTGCGCCTGTCCCTAGGGTACCTGCACTTGTGCCTAGGGTACCTGTGCCTATGCTTAGGGTACCTGCGCCTGTCCCTAGGGTACCTGCACTTGTGCCTAGGGTACCTGTGCCTATGCTTAGGGTACCTGCGCCTGTCCCTAGGGTACCTGCACTTGTGCCTAGGGTACCTGTGCCTATGCTTAGGGTACCTGCGCCTGTCCCTAGGGTACCTGCACTTGTGCCTAGGGTACCTGTGCCTATGCTTAGGGTACCTGCGCCTGTCCCTAGGGTACCTGCACTTGTGCCTAGGGTACCTGTGCCTATGCTTAGGGTACCTGCGCCTGTCCCTAGGGTACCTGCACTTGTGCCTAGGGTACCTGTGCCTATGCTTAGGGTACCTGCGCCTGTCCCTAGGGTACCTGCACTTGTGCCTAGGGTACCTGTGCCTATGCTTAGGGTACCTGCGCCTGTCCCTAGGGTACCTGCACTTGTGCCTAGGGTACCTGTGCCTATGCTTAGGGTACCTGCGCCTGTCCCTAGGGTACCTGCACTTGTGCCTAGGGTACCTGTGCCTATGCTTAGGGTACCTGCGCCTGTCCCTAGGGTACCTGCACTTGTGCCTAGGGTACCTGTGCCTATGCTTAGGGTACCTGCGCCTGTCCCTAGGGTACCTGCACTTGTGCCTAGGGTACCTGTGCCTATGCTTAGGGTACCTGCGCCTGTCCCTAGGGTACCTGCACTTGTGCCTAGGGTACCTGTGCCTATGCTTAGGGTACCTGCGCCTGTCCCTAGGGTACCTGCACTTGTGCCTAGGGTACCTGTGCCTATGCTTAGGGTACCTGCGCCTGTCCCTAGGGTACCTGCACTTGTGCCTAGGGTACCTGTGCCTATGCTTAGGGTACCTGCGCCTGTCCCTAGGGTACCTGCACTTGTGCCTAGGGTACCTGTGCCTATGCTTAGGGTACCTGCGCCTGTCCCTAGGGTACCTGCACTTGTGCCTAGGGTACCTGTGCCTATGCTTAGGGTACCTGCGCCTGTCCCTAGGGTACCTGCACTTGTGCCTAGGGTACCTGTGCCTATGCTTAGGGTACCTGCGCCTGTCCCTAGGGTACCTGCACTTGTGCCTAGGGTACCTGTGCCTATGCTTAGGGTACCTGCGCCTGTCCCTAGGGTACCTGCACTTGTGCCTAGGGTACCTGTGCCTATGCTTAGGGTACCTGCGCCTGTCCCTAGGGTACCTGCACTTGTGCCTAGGGTACCTGTGCCTATGCTTAGGGTACCTGCGCCTGTCCCTAGGGTACCTGCACTTGTGCCTAGGGTACCTGTGCCTATGCTTAGGGTACCTGCGCCTGTCCCTAGGGTACCTGCACTTGTGCCTAGGGTACCTGTGCCTATGCTTAGGGTACCTGCGCCTGTCCCTAGGGTACCTGCACTTGTGCCTAGGGTACCTGTGCCTATGCTTAGGGTACCTGCGCCTGTCCCTAGGGTACCTGCACTTGTGCCTAGGGTACCTGTGCCTATGCTTAGGGTACCTGCGCCTGTCCCTAGGGTACCTGCACTTGTGCCTAGGGTACCTGTGCCTATGCTTAGGGTACCTGCGCCTGTCCCTAGGGTACCTGCACTTGTGCCTAGGGTACCTGTGCCTATGCTTAGGGTACCTGCGCCTGTCCCTAGGGTACCTGCACTTGTGCCTAGGGTACCTGTGCCTATGCTTAGGGTACCTGCGCCTGTCCCTAGGGTACCTGCACTTGTGCCTAGGGTACCTGTGCCTATGCTTAGGGTACCTGCGCCTGTCCCTAGGGTACCTGCGCCTGTGCCTAGGGTACCTGCGCCTGTGCCTAGTGTACGTGCGCCTGTGCCTAGGGTACCTGCGCCTTTGCCTAGGGTACCTGCGCCTGTGCCTAGGGTACCTGCGCCTGTGCCTAGGATACCTGCGCCTGTGCCTAGGGTACCTGCACCTGAGTCTAAGGTACCTGCGCATGTCCACAAATTACTTGCGCCTGTGCCTATGGTACCTGCACCTGTGCCTGTCAGAAGAATGCAAGCACGAGAACGATGGTAGCAGAAGCAAGCAGAAGCAGCGGAGCATGCAGGTGTACGTCAGCAGAGTGACGTGAGCGAAGGCGCTTCGAGGAGTTAGTTGCGGGAGCTGATGAGGGCTGAGATGCGAGGTAGCGCCGGTAGACAGGTTGATGTGAGAGAGAGTACTGACGGAGAGTGAGAGCTGAGCGAAGGAGCGAGAGTGACGGAGAGTTGGCGAAGACAGAAAGTGCGAAGGATGGGCAGAGCGAAGACACGGCGGCGAAGCCGCGGAACCAAAGGGGGAACAGGATGAGCAGAACTCTTCTGGTTAACTCGAGGGAATGAACATCCTCGGTATAAAAAGGACAGAACGGGACAAAGTAGACAAAGCAACGGCTTCTTTCCGCTAGCCGGACGCGGTGTGACAGATGTCACTTTATTAGGGGATGGCTTGACAGTAGGTTCCTAACGGTCGATCGACCGGAGGGCCGTTGGTCAGGTTGGTTCGGTGCGGGACCTGAACCGTTATTGAGATGCCTTATCGGTGTGGTTTCATGACAGTGCCTAGTGTACCTGCCCCTGTGCCTAGGTTACCTGCGCCTGTGCCTAGGGTACCTGCGCCGGTGCCCAGAGTACCTGCGCCTGTGCCTAGGGTACCTGCGCCGGTGCCCAGAGTACCTGCGCCTGTGCCTAGGGTACCTGCGCCGGTGCCCAGAGTACCTGCGCCTGTGCCTAGGGTACCTGCGCCGGTGCCCAGAGTACCTGCGCCTGTGCCTAGGGTACCTGCGCCGGTGCCCAGAGTACCTGCGCCTGTGCCTAGGGTACCTGCGCCGGTGCCCAGAGTACCTGCGCCTGTGCCTAGGGTACCTGCGCCGGTGCCCAGAGTACCTGCGCCTGTGCCTAGGGTACCTGCGCCGGTGCCCAGAGTACCTGCGCCTGTGCCTAGGGTACCTGCGCCGGTGCCCAGAGTACCTGCGCCTGTGCCTAGGGTACCTGCGCCGGTGCCCAGAGTACCTGCGCCTGTGCCTAGGGTACCTGCGCCGGTGCCCAGAGTACCTGCGCCTGTGCCTAGGGTACCTGCGCCGGTGCCCAGAGTACCTGCGCCTGTGCCTAGGGTACCTGCGCCGGTGCCCAGAGTACCTGCGCCTGTGCCTAGGGTACCTGCGCCGGTGCCCAGAGTACCTGCGCCTGTGCCTAGGGTACCTGCGCCGGTGCCCAGAGTACCTGCGCCTGTGCCTAGGGTACCTGCGCCGGTGCCCAGAGTACCTGCGCCTGTGCCTAGGGTACCTGCGCCGGTGCCCAGAGTACCTGCGCCTGTGCCTAGGGTACCTGCGCCGGTGCCCAGAGTACCTGCGCCTGTGCCTAGGGTACCTGCGCCGGTGCCCAGAGTACCTGCGCCTGTGCCTAGGGTACCTGCGCCGGTGCCCAGAGTACCTGCGCCTGTGCCTAGGGTACCTGCGCCGGTGCCCAGAGTACCTGCGCCTGTGCCTAGGGTACCTGCGCCGGTGCCCAGAGTACCTGCGCCTGTGCCTAGGGTACCTGCGCCGGTGCCCAGAGTACCTGCGCCTGTGCCTAGGGTACCTGCGCCGGTGCCCAGAGTACCTGCGCCTGTGCCTAGGGTACCTGCGCCGGTGCCCAGAGTACCTGCGCCTGTGCCTAGGGTACCTGCGCCGGTGCCCAGAGTACCTGCGCCTGTGCCTAGGGTACCTGCGCCGGTGCCCAGAGTACCTGCGCCTGTGCCTAGGGTACCTGCGCCGGTGCCCAGAGTACCTGCGCCTGTGCCTAGGGTACCTGCGCCGGTGCCCAGAGTACCTGCGCCTGTGCCTAGGGTACCTGCGCCGGTGCCCAGAGTACCTGCGCCTGTGCCTAGGGTACCTGCGCCGGTGCCCAGAGTACCTGCGCCTGTGCCTAGGGTACCTGCGCCGGTGCCCAGAGTACCTGCGCCTGTGCCTAGGGTACCTGCGCCGGTGCCCAGAGTACCTGCGCCTGTGCCTAGGGTACCTGCGCCGGTGCCCAGAGTACCTGCGCCTGTGCCTAGGGTACCTGCGCCGGTGCCCAGAGTACCTGCGCCTGTGCCTAGGGTACCTGCGCCGGTGCCCAGAGTACCTGCGCCTGTGCCTAGGGTACCTGCGCCGGTGCCCAGAGTACCTGCGCCTGTGCCTAGGGTACCTGCGCCGGTGCCCAGAGTACCTGCGCCTGTGCCTAGGGTACCTGCGCCGGTGCCCAGAGTACCTGCGCCTGTGCCTAGGGTACCTGCGCCGGTGCCCAGAGTACCTGCGCCTGTGCCTAGGGTACCTGCGCCGGTGCCCAGAGTACCTGCGCCTGTGCCTAGGGTACCTGCGCCGGTGCCCAGAGTACCTGCGCCTGTGCCTAGGGTACCTGCGCCGGTGCCCAGAGTACCTGCGCCTGTGCCTAGGGTACCTGCGCCGGTGCCCAGAGTACCTGCGCCTGTGCCTAGGGTACCTGCGCCGGTGCCCAGAGTACCTGCGCCTGTGCCTAGGGTACCTGCGCCGGTGCCCAGAGTACCTGCGCCTGTGCCTAGGGTACCTGCGCCGGTGCCCAGAGTACCTGCGCCTGTGCCTAGGGTACCTGCGCCGGTGCCCAGAGTACCTGCGCCTGTGCCTAGGGTACCTGCGCCGGTGCCCAGAGTACCTGCGCCTGTGCCTAGGGTACCTGCGCCGGTGCCCAGAGTACCTGCGCCTGTGCCTAGGGTACCTGCGCCGGTGCCCAGAGTACCTGCGCCTGTGCCTAGGGTACCTGCGCCGGTGCCCAGAGTACCTGCGCCTGTGCCTAGGGTACCTGCGCCGGTGCCCAGAGTACCTGCGCCTGTGCCTAGGGTACCTGCGCCGGTGCCCAGAGTACCTGCGCCTGTGCCTAGGGTACCTGCGCCGGTGCCCAGAGTACCTGCGCCTGTGCCTAGGGTACCTGCGCCGGTGCCCAGAGTACCTGCGCCTGTGCCTAGGGTACCTGCGCCGGTGCCCAGAGTACCTGCGCCTGTGCCTAGGGTACCTGCGCCGGTGCCCAGAGTACCTGCGCCTGTGCCTAGGGTACCTGCGCCGGTGCCCAGAGTACCTGCGCCTGTGCCTAGGGTACCTGCGCCGGTGCCCAGAGTACCTGCGCCTGTGCCTAGGGTACCTGCGCCGGTGCCCAGAGTACCTGCGCCTGTGCCTAGGGTACCTGCGCCGGTGCCCAGAGTACCTGCGCCTGTGCCTAGGGTACCTGCGCCGGTGCCCAGAGTACCTGCGCCTGTGCCTAGGGTACCTGCGCCGGTGCCCAGAGTACCTGCGCCTGTGCCTAGGGTACCTGCGCCGGTGCCCAGAGTACCTGCGCCTGTGCCTAGGGTACCTGCGCCGGTGCCCAGAGTACCTGCGCCTGTGCCTAGGGTACCTGCGCCTGTGCCTAGGGTACCTGCGCCTGTGCCTGGGGTACCTGTGATTGTGCCTAGGGTACTTGCACCTGTGCCTAGGGTACCTGCGCCTGTGCCTAGGGTACCTACGCCTGTACCTAGGGTACCTGCGCTTGTGCTTAGGGTGCCTGCGCTTGTGCCTATGGTACCTGCGCCTGTGCCTAGGGTACCTGCGCCTGTGCCTGGGGTACCTGCGCCTGTGCCTAGGGTACATGTGCCTATGCCTAGGGTACCTGCGCCTGTGCCTATGGTACCTGCGCTTGTCCCTAAGGTACCTGCGCCTGTGCAAGGGATACCTGCGCCTGTGATTAGGATACCTGCGTCTGTGCCTAAAGTACATGCGCCTGCGCCTGTGCCTCGGGTACGTGCGCTTGTGCTTAGGGTGTCTGCGCTTGTGCCTAGGGTACCTAAGCGTGTGCTTAGGGTACTTGCGCCTGTGCCTAGGGCACCTGCGCCTGTGCTTAGGGTTCCTGCGCCTGTCCCTAGGGTACCTGCGCCTGTGCCTAGGGTACCTCTGCCTCTGCCTAGAGTACCTGCGCCTGTGCCTAGGGTACATATGCCTATGCCTAGGGTACCTGCGCCTGTGCCTAGGGTACCTGCGCCTGTGCCTAGGGTACCTGCGCCTGTGCCTAGGGTACCTGCGCCTGTACCCAGGTTACCTGCGCCCGTGCCTAGGGAACCTGCGCCTGTGCCTAGGATACCTGCGCCTGTGCCCAGGTTACCCGCGCATGTGCCTAGGGTACCTGCGCCTATCCCTAGGATACCTGCGCCTG
>SZWC01017707.1:11636-23308 GCA_023375785.1 Penium margaritaceum | reverse complement strand
TACTTGGAGCTGAAGGAGCAGGAGGTGGCCCAGAAGCTACGGTTGGCATCCACCAACGCTATCAATGCATCAACAGAAGCAGCGGCTGCAGTGGCAGGAGTGGGATTGAACGTTGCAAACACAGTCATCGGCCGGGGTGTGGCAGCGGTGGGAGCTGTGTTCTGCAAGCTGTACTTCCAACACTGCATTTGGAAGCACGTAATTGACAAGAATGAGAGCTTCCTAGGCATGGAGTCCACCTGGCTGCAGCGCGCGTTCTGGCACGGAAACCCGGCATGCGACCTCCCCGGTCGCATGACAATCAGCCGGCAGATTGTGATCGCGGCAGCAGCTTTCCGCAACCGTATCAAGAAGATGCTTGGTGAGGTGACTTCTGCCCTCAACTTCACCACGGACGGCTGGAAGGGGGAGAATGGCATGAAGTATCTTGGAGTCACGGCACACTGGATTCAAGACTTTCAAGTGAAGACGCTCGCCCTCTCCTTTCCCGCAATGCCGCTCGCTCCCAATGCGCAGAACATCTTCGACGCGCTGGCAGGTGCTTTGAAGCAGTGGGGGGTGTTTGACCGGATGTTTTGCCTCACGGTCGACAACGAGAGCACAAACGATTCGATGATCAACAACTACATCATCCCTGCAGCCGAGTCCTCCCTTGAACCAGAAGGCCACATCAGGTGCTTAGGGCACATCATGAACCTCGCCGTCAAGGATTTGTTGGGGCATGCAAAAGTTGAGGGGATTTTGGCCAAGGTGCGGGCCGTGGCCGTGTTTGTGAAGCGGTCTACTCCAAGGGAGCAGTCGCTGATCAACACGGCAACGGCGGCTGGAGTCCGGTACCTTTCATTGCACCTCGACACCGAGACAAGGTGGAATGCCACCCAGGACATGATGGAGCGCGTGCTCGTGCTGAAGGACGTGATACTGGGGTGGCTTGAGGGGTATGGCAGTGAGGGTGATGCCCTCAAGCCTTCTCGCGATGAGTGGGGGCTGATTGCCCTCCTCATTGTCATCCTCAAGCCATTCAAGGCGTACACGAACGACATCTCTGGCTCGACCTACCCAACGCTCAACCTCGTCATACCATTTTTTGACTCCATGCTGGACAAGCTCGAGAAGTGGCAGGTGAAAGCTCACTTGGAGCGTGAGAAGAGCAGACGGAGAGGGATTGCAGGGCGTCTTAATGCAAAGGAGCAGCTGCTTGTTGACATCAACGTCGGGCTGAAGGAGGCTGGGGACAAGCTGAAGAAGTACGCGCGGCTGCTGACTGACCGCCACACAATTGCAACCGCGGCTGACCCACGCTTTCGGCTCAGGTTCTTTGACAGGACACATACGCTGATGGGGGTGGCGTCTGCCGCACTTTTGCAGGTGAAGGTGGTCACCTTGTTGCGGCCTTACCACGACCGCGTGCTGGAAGCGCACAGTGAGGCCGCGGCATTGTCACAGGGTGCAGAGAGCTCAAACCAGCAGCAGGATCAGAACCAGCAGGGGAGCCAGCAGCAACTCCAGTCAGGATCACAGCAGAACCAGCAGCAGGGCAGCCGCAGCACCGGCAGCAGCGCATCAGGAGGACAACAGCAAGGTACGGGCAGGGCATCCGCAGGACAACAGTAGGGAACGGGCAGGGCATCAGCTGGGCAGCAGCAGGGCACAGGCAGAACAGCAGCAGGGCATGAGCCGGGCAGCAGCAGAGCTGTAGCAGCGGGATCACAAGAAACACGCCAGCTGCGCCCGCGGCCTCCACCACCCCCACCTCCATCTGAGGACGATGCATTGATGGAGGAGGCCTTGGCCGATCCAGCAAAGGACATGTTTGAGGTGCGGGAGCCGGCGACGGCGGCACCAACAGAGCTGTCGAACTTGGAGGAGGTGGTGGAAAAATGGGCCAACTTGCCAAAGAAAGGCATGACGTGCAAAGTGCTTAGGCACTACAGGAAGCAACAGCATGCATTTCCATCTTTTTTTCTCACAGCAATGGACGTGCTTGCTGTACCTGCCACTTCCATTCCGTCCGAACGTCTGTTCTCCCTTGGTAGGCACATTATCACAGACTTCAGGCACTAGCTTGCCAACTTGACGGTCGAAAACCTGCTAACCATGAAAAGCTGGATCAACGAGAAGTCGCTGCTGGACTTCCCGGTGTCGTCCCATGGCGTCGTCGCGCAGGAGTACAGAGATGAAGAGGCGCGCATCAATGAGTTACGGCGTAAAGCGCGGGAGGATGGGCTCGTCGGTGCTGCGTGTGAGGAGTTGGAGGGGCTGTCACTCTTTGTGAACGAGGATGAGGAGGAGGACGGATACGAGGAGGGGGAGGTTGAAGGAGAGGGGGGGGAGGATGAAGATGTCATGGAGGTTGGATCGTAGGATTAGTGTAGTTGGGTCCCTTCCTCACTGTCATGTGATCTGCTCATTATCATTTCAATTCAACATTCCCTGTTTTCTGTCATGCAATCCACATTTGTGAACTTATGCATGCAGCAAATGTTTGATGCATAAAGCCACTTCTGGCAGCCAGGTTTGCACAGAGGTGAGACTCAGAATGAATGTAGGCTAACACTTGATGGTACTTGTGGTCTCAAACAGTGTCATATATGCACATCAGTCATACTTGATGCTCATTGGCTCTTGAAGGTACACTCACTACCATAGATTGTAAATGCTTGTCGATGCTTGTCAGTGCTTGACGGTGCTAGAAAGCGCTTGTTGATTTAAAAAATGCCCTTGTCCGCAGTTGATGAGTGTGAAGAATACATGCTGCAGAACAGTACTCAGCACTGCTTAAGTAGGGCTAACATCCACCACCACGATGCCTCAAAATGTCCACTTGTGGTGTCCATTGACAACAGCTGAGTACATGTATATTAGAAGAAACGTTCATGACCTACGATCATATGTTGTGCACATATTGTTTGGAAGTGACAGAAGGGGTACAAAAAAAGAGTCAAATCTGGACTTGCCACAAAGCATTGTGTAACAGTCCATGAGAACCGTTGAGGATTCGTGAATCCTAAGGATTCGCGAATCTTTTCAAGGATTCGCGAATCCGAATCCCCTGTAGGATTCGGATTCGGGAGTCCGAATCCTTTCTGGGAACCGGGAATCTTACCCGGTGTGCACCCTTAGCAGCAGCAGCAGCAGACCGACCCGCATCAGGCCTCGGGTGCCGCTGGGGGAGCAGCGTTGATGCCTCTCATGCCCTTCCCACGTCCGCTCCCAGCACCATCTGAGGTCCAGCTCCCCACGGAGCGACGACCCAAGGACTTCGAGACTTCCCCGCCTCGCTACGACAGCAAAGCGGGGTTTGACTGTTGGGAGGTGTTGTTTCAGGTATGGGCGGACTCGGAGGGGGTCTGGCCCTACTACCACAGCCAGTACCAAACGGCTGATCCGCTCCAGTCCCTGACGACAGCGCGTGCCATGCGTGGACTGCTGTACGCGGTTCCACAGGAGACAGTGGTCGATTTCCGCCCTTTCCTGGGTGCGCCTGGGACGGGAGCAGGCGCAGACCCGCGCCGCGGCTGGGAGCTGGCGCTGACCCTATTTGCAGCAGAGACTCACGCGACCCGGTCCGCGCGCCTTCGCGAGTTCCACTCTCTTCATCAGGGACCCTCAGAGTCAGCAGCTGATTATTGGCGTCGGGCCATGCGTCTGTACACTCGCCTGGGCAGCGGAGGCGGCTCTCAGCTCTGGGCGCTGGATACCATCATGCTGGGAGTGCGCCCTGAGCTCACTAACACCTTCTCCCGCCTCGACCAAGATGTCCTCGCGTCCATGTCCGACACCCTGCAGCTGCTGCCCTGGGCGCAGCGGTACTTTATCCAGGTCGCGACGGCTGACGAGGCAACCCGGGCGCATCGGCAGGGCGCCATGGCCGCAGCAGCAGTGGGAGCGACGTCCTCTACGCCTTCCACACCGTCGTCCGCCCTCACCCCCACCAGCTCCACCTCTTCCTCTCCCGCCTCCTCTCTTGTTGCTCCGACAGCCACTACAGCAGTCGTGAAGGGGAAGAAGGGGAAAAAGAAGAAGGGACCACAGCAACCTTCTGGTGGCACCGGACGGGTTGTTCGCTGCCACAACTGCGGCGGACCTCATCGCTACACTGAGTGTCAGCAGGTGCTGGACTGGGCGAGGATCACCCGCGGTCTTCAGGCAGCCTATGAGGAGCGGATCCGCACTGGAGCCGCAGCCCGTGCTGCGGCGACCTCGGGTGCAGCACCGGCGGCAGGCCCGCCGCCATCCGGGGGGAGCACCACGCTGGACCCGAGGGACCAGACCATCGCACAGCTACGTCGACTGCTGGCACTTCGCTCTCAGGGAGGTGCGAATGTGCTGTCACAGTCGAGTGGTCCACAGACTGACTGTCCATCTGTGTTTGTTGCACGTGGTCATGCTTGTGGTGGGGCTGCGTCGCCTAGTGAGGATGAGTCTGACAGCACAGAGTGGTTGGATGAGTCGCATCGTCGTGCATTGTCCCGTTGTCCTGACACTCCTGTTGAGCGTCCAGCGGAGGCAGCGTGCTCAGTTGCTCACTGCACCGTGACCACCACAGGTCGTGAGGCGAGTGGCCACTGGATCATTGACTCAGGGGCCACTCACCACATGACATGCAACCGTACCGCCTTTGTCGTGCTTGGTCCTGTTGGGTTTGTTCGGTCAGTGCGGACAGGTTTTGGGCAGTCACTACCTGTTCAGGGGACAGGGGTCGTACGGTTCGATGGTCCGTCTGGTCCCGTTTACCTTTCTGACGTGCTTTTCGTGCCTGATCTCGAGCTCAGCCTGCTTTCTGTCCGTGCTTGCACGAGGATGGGTCTCTCTGTTCACCACTCCTCTGATGATGCCACGATCACAGCACTTGACACTTCCACGGTTGTGTTGCGGGCCACCGTTGTGGATGACCTGTATCGCATCGCGCGCTGCTTTGTCTCTGACTCTTCCCCTTGCTCGTCTGCTCGCGTCTTTGTCACGGGGGTGTTGTCTCCTGACCACCAGCGCCTGTTACACCGGCGCCTGTGTCACGTGAGCACGGACACTGTGTCCAAGCTCATCCGTACACAGCCCGCCCTCGGTCTTGACGCGGCTTCCTTCGAGAAGCCGCCCAAGACCGACTGTCTGTTCTGCGCTCAGGGCAAGATGCATCGCTGCACCTACCCTGCCTCCGTTACTCGCGCGCAGCGTCCCCTGGAGCTTGTCCACTCGGACCTCCTCGGACCTCTCCCTGTCGAGTCTGTCACTGACCGTGGTCGGTATGTCCTTACCCTCACGGATGACTTCACCCGCATGCGGTGGGTCTACTGCCTCCGCCAGAAGAGCGATGCCGCTCTTGCCGTGCGCCTGTGGCTCGTGATGGCTGAGCATCACTCTCGTCACTCCCTCCACACCTTCCGCTCTGACCGCGGCGGTGAGTATCTCGGTGAGCTGACCACTCACTTCGCCGAGCTTGGTATCTGTCACCAGCTCTCGACGCCTGCTACGCCACAGCAGAACGGTGTGTTTGAGCACTGGAACCGCACCATGGAGGACGCGGTTCGCGCTATCCGCGCTCAGTGCGGTCTCCCGGAGTCATTCGCCTTCGAAGGCTTCGCCTACAGGACGTGGGTCTGGAACCGCCTCCCGCATGGTCCCTTGCCGGACCACGTCACACCGTATGAGCTGTGGTTCGGTCACCGTGCGGACCTCAGGCTTGCTCGCGTCTGAGGCTCCTTGGCTTGCGTCTGGTACACCGAGGACCAGCAGGTGTCCAAGGTCTCTCCGCGCGGCCGGATGTGTGCCTTCCTCGGTGTCTCCTCGCGCTCCAAAGCGTGGCGTTTCTGGGATGCAGGTCGACACCGCATTGTTGAGTCGCGCGACGCACTATTCTTTGAGGCACTGTCGTACCGCGACCTGTCTGCCATTCTCACCCAGGCAGCGTCTCACGTTCCCACCTGTGAGGCCTCCCGTCGGCTGGGGGAGTCTGTCCCACAGGGTGAGTCCGTACAGGGTGCCTCCGGGGTGGGACCGTCGCTGGCCACCATTGACCCGGCCATCATTGCTGTCGGGCCTGTGGTCTCTACGCCTGCCTCGCTTGCGCCTGCCGCGACTACATCGCTCGCGCCTGCCACGACTGTCTCGCCCGCACCTGCCGCGACTGCCTCGTCTCCTGCCTCGCCTGCGGGCGCTGCACCTGCTTCGCCTGCGGGCACTGCACCTGCCTCGCCTGCGCCTGCAGCGCCTGCCTCACCCGTGCCCGCCGCGACCACCTCGCCCGCGCCTGCCGCGACTCTCACCCGCGCCTGCAGCGCCCGCTTCGCCCACGCCAGCCGCGACTGTCTTGCCCGCGCTTGCAGTGCCTGCTTCGCCCGCGCCAGCCGCGACTGTCTCGCCCACGCCTGCAGCGTCTCCAGACACAGCACCTGCCCTCCCTGTGCCTGAGCCATCGGTCAGCTCAGACTCTGGCTACTCCCGTGGGCCAGGTGGACGTCTCCGCCCACTGGCCTCACGTGCACCTCCGACTGCGGTTGCGCCACCCAGACGACGCACGCGCAGCGTGCACAGTGGTGACCCTGGCACGAAGGCTCTCGGNCCCGCGCCTGCAGTGCCTACTTTGCCCGCGCCAGTCGCGACTGTCTCGCCCACGCCTGCAGCGTCTCCAGACACAGCACCTGCCCTCCCTGTGCCTGAGCCATCGGTCAGCTCAGACTCTGGCTACTCCCGTGGGCCAGGTGGACGTCTCCGCCCACTGGCCTCACGTGCACCTCCGACTGCGGTTACGCCACCCAGACGACGCACGCGCAGCGTGCATAGTGGTGACCTTGGCACGAAGGCTCTCGGCCTTAGTGTCCAAGGCACCTACACGGATGTGCACCCAGCCTGTCCCATTGGGCACCAGCTGATCGCTGACGAACACGAGGCTGCACAGGCAGCTACCGCTGACCTGGTTGTGGTCCGTCCGACCCACGAGGCGTGTGTCCTGGCCACCCGGAGCTCTCCTTTGACGGTCCCAAATCCAGACACGTTAAAGGAGGCTCTCTCAGGAGATGATGCTGAGCAGTGGCGGGCCGCCTGTGAGGACGAGCTCAGGGCCATCCGGGAGCACGGAGTTTTTGAGCTGGTCGACCGTCCTGAGGGACGAAAGGTCGTGCAGGCCAAGTGGGTCTTCCGTAAGAAGGTGAAGCCTGACGGCTCACTGGACCGCTATAAGGCCCGCTTGACTGCCAAGGGGTTCTCTCAGGTTGAGGGGGTGGACTTCACTGACACCTTTGCACCTGTTGGCCGCATGACCACAGCTCGCGTGCTGCTTGGTTAGTCGTCCATCATGACTGGGAACTGCACCAGATGGATGTGAACAATGCGTTTCTCCACGGCACCTTGGAGGAGGAGATCTACATGGTCCAGCCACCTGGGTTTGAGGTCGAAGGCAACAAGGTCTGGCGCTTGCGCAAGGCTTTGTATGGCCTGAAGCAGTCGCCTCGGTGCTGGAACCAAGAGATCACTCGCACCCTCACGCAGGCTGGATACGTCCAGATCGACGCCGATACGTCACTCTTCATCCGACGGACAGCCGAGCACCTCACTGCCATTCGGGTGTACGTGGACGATCTCCTGATTGCGTCTCCTTCACTGGAGGCCGTGAAGGAGGCCAAGGCGGTCCTGCAGACCGCCTACAGGATGAAAGACCTTGGTCCAGCGGCTGTTTTCCTCGGGATGGAGATTGTGCGTGATCGTCGTCGACGGACACTCCTCCTCCATCAGGCACGATATGCACAGGTTGTGGGGGAGCGGTTTGCTGACCTCCTTGGCGCAGTTCACGCCGCCTTGTCACTTATCACTCCCGACGGGCAGGACGCTTTGAAGGTGACAGACCCGGCCGATCTGGGCGAGGCTGTGGACGTGACCCTGNGACCTTGGTCCAGCGGCTGTTTTCCTCGGGATGGAGATTGTGCGTGATCGTCGTCGACGGACACTCCTCCTCCATCAGGCACGATATGCACAGGTTGTGGGGGAGCGGTTTGCTGACCTCCTTGGCGCAGTTCACGCCGCCTTGTCACTTATCACTCCCGACGGGCAGGACGCTTTGAAGGTGACAGACCCGGCCGATCTGGGCGAGGCTGTGGACGTGACCCTGTACTTGCACATCATTGGCTCAGTGATGTACTTGGCCACGACCACGCGTCCCGACATTGCGTTCGCTGTCAACCTACTCGCACAATCCAGTCAGTCTCCTCGGGCTCGCGCTCTGCATGCAGCTTTGCGAGTCGTCCGGTACGTGGTCTCCACACGATGTCACAGTCTCTGCTTTCGGAGACAGTGCTCGGTTGTGGTAGATGGCTACACCGACGAAGACTGGGCGTGGAGTCCTTATGAACGCAGCCGCACGGGTTACGTGTTCCTGCTTGGTGGCACCGCTGTGTCTTGGCGCAGCGGCAAGCAGGGGTGCATTGCTCGCAGCTCCTCAGAGGCTGAGTATGTTGCTCTAGGTGCTGGCGCCGCTGAGGCGGTGTGGCTGTAGCGGCTGTTTCATTGTTTGGGTCAGTCGGTGCCTACCATCATCCTCCGCTGCGACAACCAGAGTGCTCTCGCGATCGCTAAGAACACTGGTGTGTTCTACGCACGCACGAAGCACATCACTGTCGAATCTCATTTCGTGCGCGATTTGGTGGAGCGGCAGTTGATCTCCATCGTCTGGGTGGGCACAAACTTGCAGCGCGCTGACTTTCTGACGAAGGCACTGGCTAGTGGGAAGTTCCTCGGGGCTGTTCGTTCCGTCGGGTTGCGACCCCTGTCTGAGAGTAGGTGACTGTCCGGGTCTCTGTTGAGCACTCTGTGTTGCACCAGCACGCGTTCTGCACGTGTATGGACATGCGTACCATCGGGTCATGGGGGAGTGTTGTGATGCTCTCAGTCATACACAGTTGTACAGTTGGTTGTGACCACTCGGCCGTGTCCATGCTCGTGCAGATCCCTGAGGCGGACCCAGCTGGAGACGGAGTTCCCTGAGGTGGTGCTCCACCCACTGGAGGCAGCCTGGTAGCCTGCCTGGTGTACCAGAGGGTTGCCACGACCTACGGACTGCGCTTGGAGACCTTCAGGATTTTCTCGGTGGACAGCCCTGCCAGACTGATTTGCATGTTTGTTTCCTTACACTCTCCGGCTGCTCCCGGACATAGGCGTGTGACCAGTCGTTGTGTCTGTTTTCTCGTCTTGCATCCGTAGGATCAGACGACGCTCCGTTTGGACGCCTGTGCGCAGAGTTATGGCCAAAACAGTGGTTTTGGGCCGGTTCAGGACCGACAGGTGTCGCCGCGTGCGCCACCCGCTGTGAGCCGCGGCGGCTATTTATGTTGTGGACATGTCATTTGTCAACTCTCTCTGCACATTCACTGAAATGCAACTTCTGAGACTTATCTTGTCTCTCCTAGCCTGTCCCTTGCTGTTCTCGCACCCGCTTGCATGCTAGTGTGTTAAGCTGACCGGTCGATGCCGCCACATCAGCAGCAGCATTGCTAGGAAGCTGTGGTGAAGCTTCTCACCTCTTCCACCCACACCACAGATTTAGGGTCTTTCTCTGGTAGTCGAATGTACCATGGCTCAAAGAGACGCCAACTCTCATTCACATTACCAACAATGACATTCCTCCACCCCAGCCTTGCACGCCAAACAAACATGTATGGCACCTCCACTCTGGCTGCCTCATGCGCCACACACAATACTGTCTTCATGGTCGCTCCCGGATCTCTCTTCATCGTTGCTTCTGTGAGGGTCATCACCCATTTCACTTTGTGCATAGGATGACCACGCATGGGATCACGTGTGCAATCTCCATGATCTCCTTCAATAGATGTGATATGGATCACACCCTTCCTCCAGTGACGACGTGCCCCAAGTACAAATGTGCAACTCTTCTCCTCGGCATTCCTACACCTTGCATCTAGTCGTGAGGTGTTAGAACGGAGAAATGCCAAAGTGAGATGTGCATCAAGGGCATAGCGCAAGAGAGTGAGACGCACCATATCCATATGCTCAAACTCTGTTCCTCGCGGAGGTGGTTGTACAAGTGGCAACGGCTCTTAAGACGATCCTCGACCTTCTGAAGTGAATGCACCAGAAAATGAGCGCTTTCTAGCTTCACTGTGCCTGTCTTCGTGCACCTCCACTGGTACTACCATTCGCATTTCCTGTGGTGGGTTATGCAGGTACATTGTGATGTGTGGGAGGGAGCAATGAGCCGGGGAGACGTAGTAACAGAGACCTCGTATGCATGGTGGCGGCAGCAGCCGTGACCGGCCTTGCAATGCTGGCTTGCATGGGTGCGCCAGCAGATGTGATTGGCCTTGCAATACTCGCTTGCGTGGGTGCGCCAGCAGACGTGATTGGCCTTGCAATGCTCGCTTGCATGGTGGCGGCAGCAGCCGTGACCGGTCTTGCAATGCTCGCATGTGGATGAACTGTGTACGTTGGTATGCGAAGCAATGAATGTGCAGCATGTGAAATGGCTGGAACAAGGGATGGCACGGACGTACATGGCGACTCCATGTCAATGTGTTCATCAACGTCATCCTCCACTTCATCATCCCCGTTCAGAAGTGACACAATTGGCTGCCTACGTTCATGCAAATACGACGACGGAGGTGGTTGTTGCGCGGACATGGACTGCGATGGTGGGAAAATGATTGCATGTCGTGCGGTTGCACATGCTGTGGTGGTGGTGCTTGATGTTGTTGCTCGTGCAAGGATGGGGCTACTTGGTGGCGTTCATGGTGCACGAATGCAAAAGGTGAAGACAGAAAATGGCCTCCAACGTGCCTGTTAATCCTCACATGCCCCACCCGTTGTTGCGTGCTAACACGTGGCATGTGATTGACGGGTGCCGCTGTTGTTGGAGCTGACAACAGGCTGAAGCTGCTGTCGGAGCTGACAACAGGCTGAAGCTGCTTGACATGGTCCAGGCTATAGATGAAAAGACATGGCCCCGCCTGTAGGACGCACCATCCGCCATGGACGACGGATGCATTTCTCCAACTTCTTGTGTCAAGCATCCATCCCCATCCCCTTCAGGCGTACCATGATTGAGCCGGATAGGTGCTGGCTGGGCTATTAGGACCGGCCTGCGATCCTCAGGTACATCCCACGGCGACTCAGCATACTCGTCCTCGTCATCCTCCTCAGATGATGTATCATCATCTTCATGGAGTGATTCCTCATTTGCTCTCTCTATCATCATTGCAGATTCTGGCACATTGAAGAACAATGAGAGTGCACGCACCGCCAAGCTTCAGTAAAGTCATTGCATCACACCGTATCGTATGGCATTGCGTCACAATGAATCGCTACAAATTGTATCACAATACAAATCAGAGCATCGCATGGCCTCAAATTGCATCACAATGCATACAATCATAGAAAAAACAGTGCATCACACTGTATCACATCGCATGGCGTCACATCACATCACATCACATCACATCATAACACATCACATCACATCACATCACATCGCATTGCATCACATCATATCACAGCAATGCGGAGGGGGGGAGGAGGGGGGGGAGGGAGGGAGGGAGGGAGGGAGGGAGGGAGAGAGGGAGGGAGGGAGACAGAGAGCGAGAAAGATATAGCGCATTGCATCACTGGGCATCACATTTCATCGCATGGCATCACATCGCATGATATCGCAGGGCATAACATCACATCGCATG
>SZWC01017706.1:34046-44743 GCA_023375785.1 Penium margaritaceum | reverse complement strand
AGGGGGGAAGCCAAAAGGGGGGGGGAGCGGAGTTGAGGGGAAGATCGGGGCGGAGGGAGTGAGGGCCGAGGGGGAAGGGTGGAGGACGGGTCGAATTGGGGGGGGGGAGCTGGCGCGCCAAACGGGCGCGGAACGAGCGTCGAACGGAGGGCGGGAACGGAGCGGGAGACGACCGAGTGGGGGGGGGAGAGTCCAAACGGGGGGAAAGAGCCAAACGGCAGTGGGGGGGGGGAGGGTCGGCGAACCAGAGTAGTCACCCACCAGACGGAACGCGGAAGTTGTGGGCGGAGGTGAGGAGGCGCGCGGAGAAGGCCGCACAAACGGAAGCCAGAAAACTTCGGAAGCGAACTCGGGGATGCGCACGAGGAGGGAGGAAAACTCAAGAACTCAGCTCTGATGCCATGTAGAAGATGGAGGTACTAGGGGTTAAGGTAGAGAAGAGGAGAGGCCCAATGAATTGACTTTGAGAATGAAGAGTGACATGACAAACACAGGCACGCAGCCTAAGTAACGCAAGAGTTAGAAGGTGAGACGGCAACCACCAGGAATCTGATCTCTGGCGGGTTTGAGCCGAACCCGTTCATTTTCCTACAAGTGCAAAACTAGACCTGCACCATGAGAACTAGCGTGTGTACAAGACTAGAAACAACAACACAGCTCCCGCACAATTGACAGGTCTCGCTGTATATAAAATTCACAATGTTCAACAGTTTCCATATCTATATCTATATCTATATCTATGTCTATTTCTATATATATATATCTATATCTATATCTATATCTATACCTATATCTATATCTATATCTATATCTATATCTATATCTATAGCTATATCTATATCTATATGTATATCTATATCTATATCTATATCTATATCCATATCTATATCTATATCTATATCTATATCTTTATCTATATCTATAGCTATATCTATATCTATATGTATATCTATATCTATATCTATATCTATATCTATATCTATATCTATATCTATATCTATATCTATATATATATATCTATATCTATATCTATATCTATACCTATATCTATATCTATATCTATATCTATATATATAGCTATGTCTATATCTATATGTATATCTATATCATTATCTATGTCTACATCTCTATCTATATGTAAACTATATCAGCATCTACATCTATATTTACATGTATATCTATATTTATATTTATATTTAAATGTATATGAACATTGCAACATCTACATTTATGCTTTTATTGATTTGTACGTCTATGCAATTTTCTATGCATATTTATATGTGTATTTCCATCCCCATGTATATGTGTACGTATAATCTTACGTCTACGTCCATGTCTGTCTTTGTCTTTGTCTTTGTCTATTTCTATGCTTAATTCTATTTCTATGCTTATGTCAATGACTGTTTATCTAAAGTGTAAGTCTATGTCTTTCTATGTTTCCATGTATATTCCTATGTTTGTGCCTTTGTTTATGTCTACAGATATGTGTATGTATTTTTATTTGTCAATGTCTATGTATATGATAATGTATGTGCTAATGTACATTTATATGTCTATTGTTGGGGTTTTGGAGCCTGCAGTGACGAACTCACCGCGTGCTCTGATGCAGCAAGGGGGTCTTGTTGCTTTCCAGGATCTCTGTGCCCAGCAAGCAAACCTTGTACTCCAACGTGTAGATGCGGAAGACTTGGATTGAAACTTGTAATTTAAAAAGACTATCAAGTACAAGTATGGTACAAGGAAACAGCGGTGAAATACAGCTCAGCTCAATGATATGACACAACCTGCCCCATCCGAGGGTGCAACGCCTTGCTAGGCCGTCAAGGCTGTCGTTGCAAGGGTCTCAGCACGGTCACCGTTCTTTCAGGTGAAATGGCCTCCAGGTTGTCAGGGCAGCCTCCTGTCCACGCTGGCAGTCACTGCCAGACTTATTGGGTCGTCAGAGGTCTTCTGACCCTCCTAGCCAAGCTGGCTGAGTGTTGCCAGGCTTACTGGTTTGACAGAGGGAAACTCCAACAGAGTCCTTCCAGACTTGATCAGCACTGCACAGGAAGAGCTGACGCCAGATACTAACTCTGGGCTCAACGCCTAGACACAGCTCCTGACTCAGAGATGAGCAACGTCCAGAGAGGCAGTCGTAGAAAGGCTGCTCTCCAGTCTTGGGCGTAGTCTGGCCACCTCTTCTAAGTAGTCAGGCCTTCAGGTAGTCAGGGGCATCCACCAACCCAAGCTGGCAGAAGGCTGCCAGGCTGTCATGGGTCTTCAGGTGAGAGAGCGTCTGTAGAGTCTTGGTCTGAGGTGTTGTCTGGCAAAGATGGACTGCTGGAGCAACTGGTAGAGTTGATGGAGTTGTTGTTGAGTTACTGGAGTTACTGTTAGAGTTACTGGACTGACTGAGTCCAGTCTGCTTTTATACTGGGATCCTGGCAAGTTGACCAGCTGCTTTGTGCCTAGAGGAAACTACCTGCTGCAAGGTCGTAGCTTCCTCCTCAAGGAATCTTCCCGGTCCAAGGCACGCAGCTTCCTCCTCAAGGAAGCTTCCTGAATGCTGGCAACTTGGCCGTGGTCCCAGCTGCTGAACTGTGCATGTTGCCGCTGACGCAGGGCGGTCCCCACTCTTGGCTTCGCATGCAGCTGCTGAGTCGTGCATGTAGTAGCTGATGCAGCTGCAAGGTCGTGCATGTGGTAATTGATGCAATGCTGAGTCGTGCGTGCACCACCTGCTGTAGAGTGGTCCCTACTCCAGAACCCTGCTTGCATATGCTCATGCAAGCGGTCCCAGCAGTCCAGTCAGGTGTAGCCCCACCCTGACTGGTCCGGGCCAAGTACCCAGTAGTGCTTGCTTGCACTGCATAGCTGCTGACCAAGCTAGCCCAGCAGGCATGCACAGCCCTGCTGTGCATGCAGCAATCAAAGATCCAGGCTCCTTTCCCCCCTTGGACCTGGATGCCGGAATTAAATCTGGCCTGTACATCAGAAATTCCCGGCCGAGCCGCACCCGGGTATTTACGGATAAAAATCCGTAACTTCACGTACAGACCTTCGATTGTGAGAGCGCCCTCACTCTCACCCAACTTCTCTGTAAGAAGGTCAACATCAGCAGGAGGGGAATGCAACACATATGCACCTTTCTGCCTTGGGAGCTGACATCAGGCTACATCAGCCTACATCAGCCTACATCAGCATACATCAGCTTGCAACGGCCAACATGAACAGGGGAAGCAGTTTCCTCTTCTCACCAACAGCCTAGAGCGGCCTCAAACATAGGTAAATCAGCATCAACAACAGGTGCAGTAGCTGCAGCAGTTGTAGTTGTAGGGATGGCAGGGACAGGGGAACCAGGGAATCATTTGCCCATCTTCAAGTTTGATGGAAAGGGTTTTGCGCTCAGGAAGTGGCAGTTTGAGATCATCATGGATGATAAAGATCTGCTAGAATGTTTTGACGGAGCTATCCTAGCACCAGAGGAAGAGGGTGCTGACCATGTGGCATGGGTCAAGCTCAACAAGAAGGCTCTCAACATTCTTGTATCCTCATACAACCCTCAATCCTTTCACACATTAGTGGTTGTAAAGTGGCAGCCGCGGCATGTGCCAAACTCGGCAACGTGTTTCAGCCCTCCCCACTTGCCAACAGTCTCTTCATTCTACAAAACCTCATCAGCATGAGGCTGGGTGAAGGAGGGGATTTCTTTGCCTATGTGCACAAGTATGAGACACTCTTGTAACAAGCCACTGGCATGGGGTGGCACCTCAAATCCGATATACAGGCTATGCTTTTTCTGATGACGCTGCCAAAAATCTAGGTTCCCATGATCACAGTGATTGGATGGTGGACTGAAGAGCAAGTTTCCTATACCACTGTCTCTGAGTATGTACGGAATGAAGCCATTTGTCGTAGTAGTGAAGCAAAGATGGCTCCCTTTGCCTCACGGAGGAGCGACACCTTCTGCAATACCTCCTCCTTTGGGTAAAAGGGAAACAACAGCACTAGCAACAGAGGAAGGGGTCTAAAGCACCAAGGAAAATGCCATAATTGTGGCAAGGCTGAACACTGGGCTTGAGAGTGTTGGGCACCCAAGAAGGAGGGAGGAGACGGGCATGAATGGCGAGGGGGAAATGGTGGGAAGAATCCCACAAGCTCAATGGCTTAGTTTAACTCCAATAAAGCGAGGAGCCTACGGCCTTGACTCGGACAAAAACAAGCACACCACTTATGAAAAGAGTGACTTCATCTCTCTTGCTCCATGCAACAAGAACTTCAGAGTGCCCAATGGCAAGGTTGAGACAGCTGATAGGTTTGGTGACAAGCTGGTCACAGTGAGTGTCAATGGTGTGGACTCCGACCTCAAGCTAGAGGGGGTGGTCTACTTCCCCTCATTCACAGCCAACCTGCTCTCCGTCTCCAAGATAACTGACCATGGCATGAAAGTGGTCTTTACAGAGAAGGAAGCGGTGATAGTCCCTGCCAAGGAAATCAACATCTCCTACTCTACCAAGAAGGTTGTTGCACAGGTTCCTCGTCTTGATGGACTCTACGTCTTGTAGACCAAAACGATAAGATCAACGGCTGAATTTTTGGCCGAGAGTGATGATGAGGAGTTCAGCAACATAGATTCAGATGACTAAGGGCATGTTGGAGCAATGGAAGAACTTGCAGCGGATGATTTGGCAACAAAACTGCAAGCAAATGCAGCCACCGGGGTTGTTCATTCTGGCCAGTACATATCCTCCGAGAACGTGTGGCACAAGCACTTTGGGTACGTGGCTCATCGTACATTGGTGCTCATGGGAAAGCAGGAGCTAGAGCGAGGGATGGAACTAGGTGATGAGGTGGTGGGAGCCAGGATCTTGTGTGATTTATGCCTTCAAGAAAAGAAAAAAAAAAGAAACCCTTCAAGAACAATGGCACGCGTGCCCTCGCACCCCTTGACCTCATCCACTCAAACGTGTGCAGTCCCTTTTGCATACCATCCAATGGCGGCAGCAGATATCTCCTCACATGCATCGAGGACAACAGCTGCAAGGTATGGATATAATTTCTCGAAAAGAAAAGTGAGGTGAAGGAGAATCTGTAAACCTTTGTCAATATGATTGAGGAAGAGATTGGAAATAAGGTAAAGGCATTCAGGACGGCCAATGGGGGAGATTACAAAGCCTGTAAGGAGTGGCTCAAGAAGCAGGGTATTGAACACCAGAAAACTTTCCCCTAATCACCTCAACGCAATGGCATAGCAGAGAGGATGAACCAAACCCTCCAAGGCATGACAAGATGCATGCTCTTTGATGCAAAGCTGCCTCCTAGGTTCTTGGCTGAAGCAGCACGTACGGCTACCTATCTTGTGAACCTGATACCTCTACGAAGGAGAGGCAAGAAGAAGCAGATACAGCAGCTGAAGACCTCCCAAGAAGCATGGTCAGGAACGAAGCCAGACGTCTGCCATCTCAAGGTTTTTGGTTGCACCAGATCTCCCAAGTTCCAGGCCGGTGAGGGCCCTGGAAAGCTTGATGCAAGAGCATGAAAGTGTATTTTCATCAGCTATGACACCACCCACAAAGCTTATAGACTGTGGGACGAAGGAGCCAAGAAGGTCACCCACAGCAAAGACATGGATTTCCACGAAAGGTCTGTGAGTAAGGGAGACCTTATCAAACTTGAGAACACTCAAAAACAGGGAGACTGGCTCACTCTTCTTGAGCGGGAAGATGAAGCACCAGCAAAATGGCATGGGCTGGGTTCTGCAACAGGGAGAGAAGCTGATGAAGATGACTCAATAGAATCAGACTCTGATTCTCACGTATCTGATCCTCCAGACCATGAGGAGGATTCCTCTCCCATTGTCAACGATAAGGCAGACCCCCAGCCTCCATATCAACAGCAACAGCCAGCAGGTCCAAGGAGCAGTTTGCGTCTCAAAGTACCTTGGCAGCATTATGACACAGATAGCGGTGAATGGACAGGGATCAACTATTTGTTCATGGTTCAAGAGGAGCCAAGGTCTTTCGCAGAGGCACTCACGCAGAATGTCAAAGCGGAGTGGGATGAAGCAACTCATAGTAAAATCAGCTCCATCGAGGAGAATGGGACATGAGTGCTGGTGGACAGACCTGCCGGGGCTCACGTTGTGGCATCCAAATGGGTGCTGAAATAAAAAATGAAATAGGCTGGCAACATAGACAAGTACAAGGCACGAGTGGTAGCAAAGGGGTTCTCTCAACGGCCTGGCTTAGAGTGCGATGAGACATTTACCCTGGTTGTGACATTTGCCTCCATCCGGTTAATGCTCGCCATTACTGCTCCCGAGAACATAGAGGTCCACAAGATGGATGTCAAGATAGCCTTCCTTTATGGCAAACTTGACAAGGAGGTGCTGAAGGAGGTTCTAGAGGGGTTTGATGCTCCCGAGGGCAAGGTGAACAGATTGGTGATGGCGCTCTATGGGCTTAAACACGCGTCAAGACTTTGGTACCAGGAGATGGATGAATTCATGGTTAAGGATTCATTCATGCACTGTGACAACGACCCTAGCATGTATGTTCATGAGAGCGAAAAAGGGACTATGTTGGTCGCCTTGTATGTTGATGACCTGATCGTATGCTCTTCTTCAACACGGCTGCTAGACGATCTCAAGGGGCAGCTGAGTACCAGATTCAAGATGAAGACATGGGTCCTCTTGACTTCTATCTTGGAATTTCCATCAAGCGTGACGGAGCAGCAGGTACCATCAGCCTGAACCAGACAAAATACATTTTCTTCATCCTCAAATGATGCGACATGGCAGATTACAAGCCTGCCAGCACACCCATGAGCTCAGAGTGCAAGCTCTCCTCATCCACGTCCCCATTCAACAAAGCAGAGAAAAATGACATGCTGGGCATCCCATATCAGTCTGCAGTGGGCAGTCTGATGTATGCCATGGTCGCCACCTGACCAACTAGAGCCCATGTTTTTTGGCAGGTAAGTCAGTTTGTGGCCAATCCTGGTTCACTTCACTGGCAGGCTATGATGCGCATCATTCTCTACCTTAAGGGGACACGACACGTAGGGATCCATTTTGGAGGAATCGCTGGATCCGCGTCACTCCGTCTCATGTGCTACACCGATGCTGATTGGGGAGGGAATATTGATGACAGATTTCTACCTCTGGCTTCGTGTGTATGCTGAATGGAGGTGCAGTCAGTTGGGCGAGTCGCAAGCAGGAATGTGTATCTCTGTCAACAGCTGAAGCTGAGTACATCGCCTTGGCTGAGGTGTGTAAAGAGATGCAGTGGCTACGAAGCTTGCTATCTGAGATGAAGGCACCACAGGCAACGGCGACGGTCATCAAGATTGACAACATGAGCGCCATTGACATGTCCATGAACCCGGTCCTGTCCAGGCGCACAAAGCACATCAAGATCCACTACCACTATGCTCCGGACATGGTCTACAAGCAAACAGTGGAGCTCGAGTATGTCGGTACCAAGCTGAACCGGGCTGACATGCTTACAGAGCCACTGGACAAGGATCTCCACCAGGCGGGAAGGCAAGGTATCGGCATGGTGAGCACAAGTGATGGCGAATGATGATGGAAACTGACGCAAGGTGCAAGGGAGAGATTTTTTAATACTTTTGCCCCTTGTTCAATGTTGTATGATGGATCAGTAATGTTATACCCCTTGTGGAGGTATGACCCCTGGATCCGTTGTAGTGTGACTAAACTCCGCTCTGTCTCATATGAGATATGACCTGTGAGTACACCATGTTGGTAAGTGGTGAACTGGGCCATTTTTTTGATTTGGTCAAGTGAGAGGTCATGAGTTTGATCCTAGACCCGTGCACATCTTGGTTGTTATGGAATCTTCCAAGAAAGAAAGACTGTAGCTTCTTGGAAGCTACATTTTTCGTCTTTCACCTTGACACTAGGATGCTTAAGTGTAAATCCCACAGCGCAAGTCTATTGGTGATGTGGCTGGGTCAGGCCACCTCTGAGCAATGTGCATTTGAGTTCTAGGACTGGACACATAGCTATAAAAGGACTTGTCTTGCATGCCGATCAATCAACCCTTGTTTGATGCTCTCTTGCGTATTGACGACTTGAGCTCTTCTTGAGATGTAATGCTAAGGCGTTAGAACTCTTGAAGGTGAAGTGTCTGCCTGATTATGTTTGGGGTGCATGAAACATGTCAACAAAGGAAGAAGGTGTGAAAACCTTTGTGATCTTTTCGGGTTTGCATCTTCTCTGTGAGAGGTGGTTAGCTTAAAATCTAACACGAAGAAGATGTTCCCAAGTTTGAGGTTGCCGATAACCACATCATTTTGTTCTTCCATAGCTGTGCATCAGAGATTGTAGTTGTAAATCCTGTGTTGATTGAATTAGAGAATGGGGATCCATCTGGATACTTCCATGATGTGCTGATTGAATGGACTCCAATCCCACCTCTGGGCTATGAGCAGGTTTGTTCTAGGAGAAGGAAGAAGGGCGTTGCTGTCAGAAACTGTGGCGGGGTGGTGGCAGTTCCAACGTGCCCAGATGGGTCTACACTTGTGTTCACGGGTTTGTGCATTGTGTGCGGGTTCTGAGTCTAAGCGTGAGTTTTTCTGGTCACCTCATGCTATTTTTTTGGGAGTCAAAGAGAGTTGGGAGACAGTCACTCTTGCGAAGGGAATTACACAAGTTTGCATTAGTTTTTTAATATGGACATGAACTCACGAGTTACATGGCTAGCCACAAGGTTCCCAACGTACCAAACTGCATGCGATTCAGATCACCCTAGCTCCCGCTACGTCAGCCGAAGCACGGCGCCTCAATCCAGCCGCTCAGTCGACGGCGCGCACCATGTCAGCCGCCAAGGTGCCCTCACAGATTAAGGACCCATCAAAAAGCATTTTCGAAGGCGTAGATGCCCCTATACATAGTGACGGTGCCCCTTGCGCCTTTGTGGTGTGTTTTGATGAGTTAATCATCGAGTTTGGTGATGGGGATTGATGTCGTTCGAAACCTGTCCACGGATCTGCATTCGGAATTTTGAGCAAGTCCCCAAGTAACAAACCCTACTACTGAGTTTCGGACTCTGAGCCAGAATTTTGGCTGAGTCCAACAGTAACAACCTGCACTATTGGCTCCGGTGGATCTCATCCACCGGTCGCCTCGGCAGTTTTCCGGGGCTAAAAACCCATATGGACATTTGTTACTTGTTCCAGTGGATTATCGACCAGCAGTCAAACCGCGGCCGACTCCCCCAGCTGCCTCGTATATCCAAACTTTGGAAGCCCATATTTCCCTCGTTGCTTGTCTGATTCCGGTGCAACAACTTCCACCAGATTCAGCAACTTCTCAACTTTTGGGAACTTTAATCCAATCTGGAATTTGAGCAGTACCTAGGCAGCTGGAGTAAATTGCAAGGATTTTCCCCCCCAGAGGCTTGTCGACGCCTCTCAACATCGCCTCGGGCATGCAAAGGGGAAAAAATACAACAGTTGCCACAATACCACCCACAAAGGGGGATCTGCCACAGCATGTCCTCTGTGTCCATGAGAGAGATGGTGGGAAGCAGGAAATCTCTTAACATCTGGGCCAGGGGAGTGACAGCTTGTTTTACCTGTTTACTCAAGCCTGACATGTTGGGAAACGGGTGATTTCCGATGCCCTGGCACCAGAGACCAGGGAATGTTTGATTCTTCCACCGAGTGTTGTTGATGGGGAGATTTATGATGAGGGTTGTAGAAAGATGGCTTGGATGCATGCCACTGCAGTGAGGACAGTGACTCGTGTGGATCCAAGTGCCAAGTTGAGCTGATTGATGATGACAGCTGATGAGATGAGAAGTTAATTATGATGAATTGGGTGCAGGGGTGGACCGCATGCGCGAGTTTGATGGAGAGGAGCACAATTTTTGCAAGGGCAAGGCAGGAGCTAAAATTCCATGATAAATATGTTAATGGCTTGGATTCAAATCACTGCAATGCAGGCAGTTGACGTGCAGATCTGTGATGCCAACTTCAGATGCTGATTGACGAATGTGGAAAGCAGATTGATGATTGATTACGAAGATGAAAAGGATGAGCTGGAGAATGAAGATGCAGTGGATGAGGCAGATGAATTTGATGAGGCTGATGCAAAGGAAAAAGAAGCAGATGGTTTGATTTCCACGCAATGTGTCTGGATTTCATTTCCACCTCCTTGCTTTTCTTTCTTCATCTGTAGCAAAGACGTACTTAGCGCAGGGTGTGCCGTGCTGTAAGCCTTGCATGGTCTGCACAACACATGCAGGAAAAAACTTTCAACCAACCCAAGAACAAAGCATCCTAGCACACCTCCATGTGCACCTTATTCAACACAGTGCTGCTCCTAGTCTATCCCTCCCAGGCTCCTGTGTTCATCCTGGACCCTGGTGCAGCTGCGCGGTTGGAATGCGCTGACGTTTGCAGCTTGGAAAGACATTTTTTGTTGAGAGATGGTAATCTAAATGCCACCACAGATGCATTTTGGCGACAAATTCTCCCCGGCAAAAACTGCCCTTTGGCAACAAAAGAGTGACAGCTGAGTGTACAAAGTATTTTTTCCATTATGAACAGAATGATCTATGGCGCATTGCGGCCGCCATAGGTGGTACAAGCCGTAACTGCACCACTGAGAATCCTGAAACTATGCCATGTTGTTGTGCTCATTAATTTGTTCAATTGTGCTGCCTACATGTTGCATTCCTCATGTGTGT
>SZWC01017706.1:6090-34016 GCA_023375785.1 Penium margaritaceum | reverse complement strand
GGGGGGGGGGGGCAATGCAATGGAACGATGCAGATGCGGCACTCCAACATTTTCCAAGTGGTATCCACACGAAGTAAAACAACTGGAACGACCCCACTGCCGACTGTGGGCAAGTGACAAGCATCAGCTGCGACACAGCAGGAAACATGGTCAATGCACAATGCACATTTTGTGATAGGATCGGCTACCCAACCACTCATCAAACTCATTGTGGTCTCATGCATGTCTCAACTACACTGTAACAGTGCCATGGATCATTGTCCCAGGACTTTTTCACTTCAGAAATGAAATCTTGTTCTCTTCTGCATCACCTCCCTCCCTCCCTCCCTCCCTCCCTTACTCCCTGCCACACTTCCTCCTTCCCTCCATGCCTTCCTCCCACCCTCCCTGTCTCCCCTCCAACCTCCCCCCACCCCACTTTCCCCGCCTTTCCTGCCTCCCTCCCTCCTTCCGTCCCCCCTCAATGTCCCCCCTCTATTTCTGCCATGCCGCTTTCTGTACCAGCCTCATTGATGTCCAGGCCAGTTCAATCTGCCGGTGCATTGGCCTTTGTTGCCATGCCAGCAGCTTCTTTGCCACCATCCACTTCATCTGATCTCCATTCCGCAGCTGCTCCAGCAGTGACCTGCTGCACTTCCGCACCTGCCATCGCATTGACTAACTGCAAGTTCGCATCTGCTATGGCATTGACCTAGTGCAGGTCTGCAGCTGCTATAGCACTGATCTACTGCAAATCCGCAGCTATTATAGCATTGACCTACGGCATTTCCACAGCTTCTTTGTTTGTTTCTCAAATGAAAGCAGGCCATTAAGCATGGAATTGGCTTCCGTGCACAACTTAGAGTGCCAACTTGCCTGAAAGGGACCGGTGCCATTGGCTATTGCAGTGGGCACCGATCGAACCGTTTTGCGATCACAATAGTCATCATGGTCTGCCTAGTTTACAAATCCCAGGACTTAGACTTAGCCATTTCATAGCAAGTGACAGCTAGCACCTCAGGTCCGACAACAGTGTGTGACAAAGTGGCATGAATGATGCCACTTGGATGCTTTCCTTCTCTGTCAACTGGGCAAAAGCTGACAATATTGTCATTCTCATATGACAGCATGAACTGAAGAAAAATGCGCATCATGTTATGTGGGAATACATCTCCGTTCTCTCCCTCACATAATTCCTCAAAGTATTTGTCCCATACTAGCCTGAGGGCGCATGAATCGGCCTCATCAGATCAACATGCACAAGAGAAACACGTGTTGTGCTTACACTGTGGGACTGTGCAAAAATTTCCTTGTATGATACACCCTCATTTCACTTAAGGGAGGCATTCACCTGGAGACCACAAGGACAGTTACTGAGTAGGAGGCCGTGTGCAGGGGCATGCTTTGGTAATTCAGTGACCATGTAAGGGTGGCAGTGATTGAGATCTATGGAAACCTGGCATTGTCTGTGCGCAAACTCCAGCACATATGGCATTGTTTGCGCGCAAACTGGAAAAAGAGAAAAGTGACGTAGTTCATGCCAAGGCTTGGAATGAAAAAACAAAAGGGCCAGGAAAGAGGTGTCCAAATTCTCTCCTAACCCTTTTTTCTATTGACCTTGATACTCCTATCCTACTGGTGGGATCAGTTATGTCCAGCATGATCCCCCTGCGGACCGTACTGAGTTGCCTGTTGCGGCCACTCTGCTATGTACCTGTTGTCTGACAACTTACTGTGAACGGTCTACGTACATTCCGATGATCCTTGTGGAATTACTTAGTGGTCTTGGCTGCGGTAAATGGAAGAAATCAAGAGTGTGAGCAAGAGCTCCTCTCCGTGAGACTTCTTACGTGGCAGCAGCGGAGTGACTAGAATGAATACCGGACATTGGAGGCAATGGACGGAGCTCAACCGACGCATTGGACCAAGCGACATGGACGTCAGATCTTTGCGAAGACGGATCCTATAGTGATGGATCATCAAGAGGGAAATGAGCTGACGGAAGTGGTCGACCGACCAAGAGTGAAAGCAAGAGCTCTTATCAAGTTGAAGAGCGAGAGATTGAAGGGAGCATAGGATCCGCCACAGATCTGGATGATCTTTTCCATAGATAATGCCGAGGGCACTGAAAATCCGCCAACCCCGGTTAGCTTGGTGAAAAAAGGCACCAACAGGCGTCCAGGATGATTGTCGCTGAAGGTCTGAAGACACGATGTTCCGGGCTTCCCACACTTGGTGTATACTTTTCATTTCTAGCTGCTACACCAGTGTATTAGACAGCTACGTTCATTTGAATATTGCTTTTTCTGTACTGAATACTTTATCAGCAAGTGATATACCATTGGGAAGCTTATGAGACAGGCTGTGTATTCATGTTCCAAGTGTTTTGTCTTCATTCATCTGTGCTGTGTGTATTGAATGTCAGATTTCATTGTGTGTGAGAGGTAGACCTTTGACTTGAGACTCCATGTATTGTAAACGTGTTTGCAGTTTAGTTTTTAGAATCACTTGGCTAACGTGTAGGTCTTGAAGGATTCCAATTTCAACAAGATCCGTGTTTTTGACTTCCATGGAAATCACAACATTTACTTGGGGATGGTCAGAATTTCTCCGTACAAAGGTCAGAATGTTCCATTTGTACAGCATGTTAGTGTGAAATAGTCCATCGAAAAGTAATAGACCAGTCACATAAAGGAGCATACAGCACTGATTTTTTGTGAGCATTGACACATTGGGCTGGTGATCCATTTTTCACCCCGAATGCAGATTAACCTTTGTCATGTATCTTCCCTTGGGATGTCCTGGAGTCACCATTTTTAGGACGATGGCTCTGGATCCTTGCAGAATTTATGTTTGCATACATGGATGGATCTTTCAGAAAATAGGCAAAGTGATTGATGAGTTGCTAGTTTAATTGCAAAAGTCCCTTGAGAAGCAAGGAATTTTCTGTCCTTCAATGTGTCAGGAGGAATCCACGTGGTGTGGTCCCGAAGTTTGACTGATCGTCTCTAGTGGTTTACGTCCTCTTTTTTGGGCAAATCTGAGACTGAGCGTGAGCTTTCTGGTCGCCTCACGCTATGTGAGCAGGCATTTAGAGACAGTCACTTTTGCGAAGGGAATAACACAATTTTTTATTAGTTTTTTAGCATGGACATTATAACAAAATTTATAGGGCTAGTCATGAGCTTTCCAACGCACCAAACCGCGCATGATTCGGCCAAGCGTAGCACGAGTTACATTTGCCGAAGCGCAGGTCTCACCCACCACAGAAGCCTGACGCCGCCACTCGCCGTGGCGCCTTCCTTCACGTGCGAAGCGCCTTTCCCAAGGCTCAGATCCCATTGCACATGGTGTGGGAGTCCCCTCATTGTTTCCATGCACCCTCCCCACTTTTGGGTCGAGTTTGGTGATGGGGTGTGACGAGGTTCGAAACCTGTCCGCGGACCTGCAGTCAGAATTTTGACCAAGTCCCCGAGTAACAAAACGTACTGCTGAGTTTCGGACGCCGAGCCATGATTTTGGCTGTCACTCAGTAACAACCTGCACTACAGGATCCGGTGGATGATCCACCTGATCAGGTGGATTGTCCACCGGACGCCTCGGCAGGCCTTCCGGAGCAATTCCTCCAGATGGTGTTTTTGTTACTCAATCCGGTCGATTATCCACCAGATTTCGAGTCGAAGCCGGCTCCCAGAGCCGCTGCACACACCCCAACTTTGGAAGGCCATATCTCCCTCGATACTTGTCTGATTCCGGCAAATCAACTTCCAACGGATTCAACGACTCGTAGAATTTATGGGACAATAATCCATTTTAGGATCCGAGCAATCCTCGAGTCGCCAGATCCGCCGGCGTGGAGTTTCCACTTTCTGGCGGCTCGTCTGCGCCTCCCGGCACCGCACTTGGGCATGCGGAGGGGCAATTTTTCAGCACAATGTTGGGAGGTGGTGCTAGCTATCCATGTTTGGACAACAGACTTGATACCAGCAGGAAGAATGATCCGGCGGTGAACAACTGGACTTCAACCATGCACACTGATGGATGTAGGGTGCCAAAAAGTGGCCAAAGTGGGTTTCTTGATGAAAATTATCAGGCGCAACAGATGCAAAGATGATTTGTTCCTGATTCTCTTGCACTTTATGGAACTCAATTCGGAGTCCGTTTGAGGAAGATATGGATTTTCAAGTTTTGGGGACATTTGGTCCGGTTCAAGTGACGGCTCCTGCACTACCAGCACAACTGACGGACAGAATTATTGGCCAGGGAGGCTTGGAGCAGCCTTCAAGGTAGAACGGCAGCACCAGCCGCCGCCACAGCTGCCACACGCATCAACGCGCACCAGCAACTGTAGCAGTAGCAACAGTTGTGGCAGCTACAGCCGCAACGCGTTGTAGCAGCCACAAGTCATAGCTGCTGCAACTGCTGTTGCGCACGAGAGCTGGGTGTGCAGCTGCTGCATTGCCTTCTGCCACCAACATCACGTGCAGTAGCAGCTGAAGCTAAGCAGCAATGGATTAAGCTAAACACCAGCAGCTTAAGCAGTGGTGGAGATGCTGCGTGAGCAGTTTTAGCTGTAGCGGCACAAGTAGCAGCAGTAGTAGAAACAACAGCCCACACAATCTCAGCTAACAGCAACACAGCTGGCGGGAAGTTGCCTCGCAACTTCCCAAATTTCTTGCTCCGCCGTTTGGCATGCTTGCCGACCGACAAGTCCGTTGATCAACAAGCTCATTGATTGGCGAGCCTGTCAATCGTCAAGCTCGTCCAAGCAAATACGAGATTGCTCGCTTCCAAAAAATATATATATACATATATATATATATATATATATTAGTTGGCCAATATCTGATTGGCGCACCGACACCCATCTTGGGTAAACCCAGATGCGCTTTTGCAAGGCCACGTTTCCTGGTCTTATGCCAGTCCATTTTACTTTATTTCTTCGTTTTTTTATTTTTTATTTTCAGTTGACCTTTTTCTTTCTGCTCCTTGCTCGAGACCCGGGGCTTGTCCTGGTGCCACGGGGAGACCATTCCTGGGAGACGGCTTCTAGTTCTTGTCTTTTATTATTTTTCATTCCCTTTCTTACGGTCGAGACCCTTGCACGTGGGAGTCTGACCCCGTGCAGTGGAAGACCACCGTCGTCATGATTTCGGTTGTTCCACCGCCCGTGCCGACGTCCTCGGGAGTAGGGATGCCCCATCCAGGGTGGCACTGGCTTCCGTCGACGTACTACCCTACCCTTTCTGGGCTGCCTTCTCCATTCTACATCCCTCAATTGTGGCTCCAGCCAGCAGCTCCATCTTCCTCTCCTCTGCTGACTTGGTCAGTTCACGAGTTGGGCCGCTTCAGCCTCCACATTCCCTTCTTGTCCTCTGCCTCCAGATGTTCTCTCTAGTGTGAGTTTTGCTGTCGAGTGCGGGGGTCACCGTTGTTGGTCGAATGGAGCTCTTCGAGGCGCGCCGAGTGGTGGGACTTGGTCGCCTGTGGAGTGGATTGAGCATTGGCAGTCCTTCACCATGCTGCTTCTTCTTGCTGCAATTTCTAGTCATACGGAGCACTCTACTGCACTTGTTTGTAGTACCACATAGTGTCATGTGTGTGTTTCGTCTTGTGTATTAAGTGGCTTCTTAATTATCAATTCTGGTGCCACTCATCACACGACGTTGTCTTGTATCACATTTGTCACATTGGGGCCTAACATTGACATACGCTTCGTCCGCACTGGCTCTGGCCAGATGCTACCAGTTTAGGGCGTTGGTGTTGTTTTTTTTGTTGGTCCATCGGGTGACGTCTTCTTGCCTGATGTTCTCTTTGTCCCTGCGCTTGAGGTCAACTTGCTGTCCGTCACTGCCTTGGATGATCGGGACATGGACTTTGTTTCATCTTGTGGCATCGGCACTGTGTCACTAAAGTCATTTGGCCATCTTGTTCTTTGCTGTCTGCGTTGTGACAAGTTGTATCTTGTGTCCTTGTTTTCACCATCTTCCACAACTACTGCCACAGCGCATGTACATGTTGCTCCCTCGCTTTCCCCTGTGCACACAAGTTTGCTCCATCGTCGCTTGTTTCATGTACATACTGCCGCCATCGATATCCTCTTGCATCATCACCCTACTGTTGGTCTTGACCCTGACACATTCCCCGCACCTTGCACTGCTGACTGCCTTGATTGTGCACAAGGTAAGCCGCATCGCCCGTCATTTCCTTTGTCCGAATCTCGCATATCGCACCCCCTTGCTCTTGTCCATGGGGACATCATGGACCCTCTCCCTGATGAAGATTTGGGAGATGTCGATAAGTACGTCTTCTGTCTCACGGATGACTTCTCCCGTTTTTGCTGGATCCGTGCCCTTCGACAGAAAACCGATCTTGGGCCAACGATCGAGTCTTGGCTTGTCCATGCTGAGCGTGCATGTCAGCGTAAGCTGTTAGCATTTTGCTTCAACCGTGCTGGGAAGTTCATGGATCCCACGGCTCGTTTCCTCCAGTCTCAAGGGGTGTGTCCAGAGCTCTCTGATCCATACACATCACAGCAAAATAGAGTGTTACAACGCTGGAACCATACTCGTGCTGACGGTGTTCGCACTCTTTTTATTGAGTCTGGCCTCCCACCACTGTTTGCCTTTGAGGCCATATCCTACATGACGTGGGTTTGTAACCGTATTCACCACGTTCCTCTACCTTGTCATGTCATGCCATTTGAGCATCGGTACCGTCGTCGTGTTGACCTTTGCCTTGCTCGTATCTGGAGTAGCATCGCCTGTGTTTGGCTCCCTAAGGACTACAGTGATAGCAAGCTATCACCTCGATGTCATCTCTGTCCTTTCCTTGGTGTCTCCTCTCAGTTCAAAACCAGGCACTTTTGGGATCCTAAGCTTAGTCAGGTTTTCGAGTCTCGCAATGCTCTCTTCTTTGAGAGCACATTCTCTTGCAACATCGCTCATTCTGTCCCATCGCTTGCACCCTTCTCTCGTCCAGAGGGAGATGGTGTCTATGAAGTGTCCTTTGATAGTGGCTACACTCTGTTTTATGTGTCGGTTCCGTCGCCAACATCATCTCCTGTCACATCTGTGTCATCACCTACATCCTCTCATGTCTTGTCTGCATCATCGCCTGTGTCCTCTCCTATCACGTCTACGTTATTTTCTGTGTTCTTTACTGTCACGTCTGTATCCTTTCCTGTCGCGTGCATCCTCTCTGTTGCACATGTGTTGACGCCTATGTCATCTCCTGTCGCATCTGCATCATATTCTATTGCATTGTTGCCTGCGTTGCCGGTTGTGGTTCCGTCGGCACTGGACCCAGTCGTACCCTTGCAGCTTTCCATCTCGTCACCATTTGTTCGTGCGCCAGGCGGTCATCTAAGACCGTTGCAGTCTGCACCTCACTATGCCCCGCCTGCCAGTCGTGCATTCTCGGCTGGTCACTCTGGGCCCGTGCAGTTAGTCCATCCAGTTCACGGTGGTGTCTCTGACCTCACACAGCCAACTCTCCGTTGATACTCTTGGCTTGGCAGTGGCTGTGGTACACCCTAACACCATGCTTGGATATTCTCTCATCGCTGATGAGTTTCACCCCGCCATTACGGCAGCCGGATCTACTCGGCCTGTGTCATATCCCTCGGTCGCCACCGCACTCGTTGCAAACGGCACCACAATAATTGTGCCTGAACTGAACACAGTGCAACAAGCACGCTCAGCTGCAAATGTAGCCCTATAGAAGCAAGCTATGCATGAGGAACTCACTGTAATTGAGGAGCATTGACTTTATGAGAAGGTGAAGATCCCGCCTGGTCATAAGGCCTTATCAGACTATTGGGTGTTTCAAAAGAAAAGAGGCCAAATGGATCAGTGAAATGGTACAAGGCCCTTCTTACAGCCAAGGGATTCTTCCAAGTACCTGGTGTAGACTTTGATGCCACCTTTGCCCCTTTTGGCAAGTACACCACAGCAAAGGCCTTCTTGAGTCAGGTGGCACAGCATGAGAAGGAGCTCCACAAGATGGACGTTAACAATGCCTTCTTCCACGGCAATCTCAAGGAAGAGATCTATCTCATCCAGCCTCCAGGGTTTGAGGACAGAACAGACAGGATCTGGCACCTCCAAAGAGCCTTGTATGTTCTAAAGAAATCTCCACATTGCTCGAACCTCGAGATCTCCACTACCTGGAGCGGGGTGGATATTGTCGTAGCATAATGGACCCAGCTCTGCTTTTGAGTGCCTCCTTTACACCTTTTGTCGTTGTCCTGCTCTATGTGGACGACCTCTTCATTGCGTCCCCCGACCTGAAGGCTATCCAGGCAATGAAGGATGTCCTCAAGTCTGTGTACAGAATGATCTTGGTCCAGCTCATGTCTTCTTGGGAATGGAGATTCAGTATGATTGCCAGTGGTTCACACTGCATGTGCATCAAGGTGGTTACGTCAGGATGTTGGGGGAGCGTTTTGCTTACTTGCTGGCCACAGTCCCTTCTACATCTATGACCCTGATGCCCGTTGGGCATAGGTTTCTCACGTCAGCTGACCCAGATCGTCTGGAGGAGCCTGTTAATGTCACAACGTAAACTTCGAGTCATTTGCATCTTGATGTTCCTCGAGACCACGACGCGTGCAGATGCTACCTTATTTCACTGACACAGTTCTCACAACATCCACATCAGCTCCATTTGGAAAATACTCTATGTGTGGTTCGATATGTCGTGTCTTCCCCACGTCTGGGTCTCTGCTTTTGTGCATAGCCATCTATTGTTACCGAAAAATACACTGAAAGCGATTGGGCCCATGATTGAGATGCCTACAGCCTGTCCGGCTACATACTTCTTGTCGGAGATAAAGCTATTTCATGGAGGAGTGGTAAACAGGGTTGCATAGTGCGGAGCTCAACTGAGGTTGAGTATTCGTAGTAGAGGCCAGGGTCTATGAAAGCATCTGGTTGTGCCATGATAAAGTTGTCTTATGTAGCAGCTACGCCAGCCCATCCGCTACATCACTATCTGTTGCGACAAAAAAAGCACGTGCCGCATAGCAGAGCATGATGGCATGTGTCACATAGGCACCAAGCACATCAATATTGAGCATCACTTTGTACGCGAGCGTATTTAACGTAGCAATTTCTCTGCCATGGGTGTCGACACGCGGCAACACCGTGTAGAATTTCTCACAAAAGCGCTGTACAGCAGCAACTTCAAGTCTGTTGTGGACAATGTTGGGCTTCTTGTACCTGCTTCTGCTCCTATGTGATTCATATCCTGCTCTTGTTTTTTCCTCTCATTGTTCGTAGTTCTTGTTTGGCTCTATCTCATGTCCCTTGTTGTGCACTATCATTATCGCGGTTCTGCGACCCTTTCTCGCTCGTGGTGACTGGCGTCTGTAGGTCACGGGGGTGTGTTGGTGTGTCAGTCACGGTGACCTTTGGACTTGTCGCCATGGCTTGCTGGTATCCTGGGACACTCGACGGCTTCTTGAAAGCACCCACTGGCGCCCACTCACGTTGTCTCCAGATTTTTCTCAGTGACCACTTTCCCGGATCCATTTTCTCAATGGCGCTATTCTTGCTCGTTCACGATAGGATTGGGTAGAGTTTCTGTTCCTGCACCTGACGCTTCTTTCGGTTTCTCATTCAGACGACCGAGGAGTCCGTACTTCTGTCAGGTTCTCCTTTGCTGTTGTTTTAGAACTTGTAGCCCGGTTGGTCTATTTTCTAAGGGCAAACTTCTGCGAGACAACGACCTGACTAGCCGCCACGACATTCGGCAAAGTCGAGGACGAGCATGCCTATGAAGCTCCTGTTCAAAAAAACTATTCCCGGAATATGTGATGGCCAGCGATGACCGCCTGTTTCATCCGCCGGTCCATGTGGTCAGTAGATAAGTCCGACATGAGGTAAAAGCCTCATGGTGTAGGCCACCCTAACAGCGATCTTGCAAGCAAACTGAAGATTCTGAAAATAATGTTTTCTCACATTTCTTCAAAATTAAGTTCACGCATGATTGTTACCATTGATTATGCAAGACAAAACAAATCCCAAGTTCAAACCATCATCAGAATTGCAAGGCTAGCCGGGCCAGTCAGGCCAAAACAATGATTTCGATATCTTCTAAAGCGCTGACGGCCTGGGCGTCAAAGGAACCTGTCTAGCCGTTCAGGTAGACATAAAACTACGTCCCCCGCAGCCAAGTTGGCATCACCGGTAAGCCAGGAACCAGATAGGTTCCAATTTCCCACATGTGTACGATAGCGACACCTCGTTTGAGGACATAGCCGCAACCAGGATTACTCTGTCCATTTATCCATTTTCTAACTGGTTCGTTGGACTTGTGCGCTTAGTTGCGCGCACGTGGATGAGACTACATGTACACACTTGCTTCTTTGTTCTAATGTAACTCTTACTTCTTCAAGCATATCTTTGCCGTCTCTCAACCTAACGAAGTGGTGTCTGTCCCGTTGTAACACACATCGTGTTCTCTCTCACACAGCCAAGAGGGTTATCTCATTCCCACAACCTCGAATATTTTGTTCCAGACGTTCCTGATAACTTTGTCCACTTTCTAGAATGGTGGACAGAAGTGTTGCAAACCATATCAATAGATTGATATTGTATAGTTGACTTCTCAACGATGCTCAAATTTTATGAAGAAGTCATGTAATGTTATCGAAGCTCCCCAACTTCTCGGCATAGCTTCTCGTATCCACCACTCATGGCATGACCTTGCACGCCTTGCCATCGAAGTACACTTACTGCTTAATTCAAATTATCCCTGTGTCTCAGACACCCGAATCATGTTTTGTTCCCCACCTCATCCCTGTGAACAGTTAAGTACAAAAACGTACACAAGTCCCTGAACGTTCCAAATGGACATTAATTTTAGTACAAAAATAGCCAATCACGCTTCAAGAACCCAACTGTAGCCTCGTCCGTCAAGAGCTATTCAGCTATCTACCCTCGCCCTCCTGCGATTCCTTCGTGCACGTTCAGAAAAACTCGACCACTTTCGAGAAACATCGACAGAAGTGTCACAACATTTTTTCCACTTCTCCACGCATCGAGATTTATGAAGATGCATCGCCCATCTTCACTATCAATCTTTGAAGCCACCCGATTCCTCGGCAGAGCTTCTCAATCCAACCACTCATGACGCGACTCCACACGTGTTGCTTGACAATCGACTCGATGACCCCGACTACGTCTCATTTGAACCTCGACACTTCTATATATGTGTTCAGTCATTTCGACACTTGTCATCAAAGTACACCTACCGCTAATGACAAATCTCTGAATTTTCCTAAATTCTCAAACCGTTTTCTGCCTCACAACTCCTACTTGTTCACCATCTACATTCCGTTTGCCATAACTCTTGGTATCAGAACGCAGTGGTGCTGGAGAGGCATGTGAATACTTTACTCATCCGGAGGACAGCCTCGCACAAGTCAACAGCACATCTCGCACGTCAAGACTTCACAGACTTCACGACTACGATGTGAAACAAAGAAGCGCACCCGACGCCCAGCAACGGGTCTTTGGTGACGACTTCGGCGATGGAGATCAGAACGTGACCATGCATGCGAACCCAGAGGCAACAGTGAATGCTGACGTGGCAGGCTATGCAACAGCTGGGTCAGTCCCGACGGTCCCGATGGCCAATCCGGGTCTGTGGCCGTCGAGCGTTGGCAGAGTTCACTTGGAGATTCCACACGATAATCACTGATGTAGACATCGCCCTTGACAAACTCTGTTTTTACTACAACAGCCTCAAAGGAGAAATCCGACGAGCGATCGCCATTTTTGGCATCCAGAACAACTTGTCACAGATAATTGTAGCAATAGAAAGGATCGACAGCGCCAACTAAAATGCTTGGATCTATGGCTATGGCTGGTGACCTCCCAACCACAACTAAAAGGAAATGCATACCTGCTATAACTACGGAAAATTCAGGCGTATTGCTTGAAACTGCCAAAGCAAGCAACAGAGAAAAGAGGGGGAAGTCGCAGAAAAATGAGTCAGGAAATAGAAAGGGGCAGGAGTGAAAGGCGCGACTCTTGTCCAAGAGGAGCAATCTGCACAAAACAATCGCCCATCTGAACGGCTCACAATGCCGCAGAGGGTTCCTGAGATTCCCAAGCTCGACGAGGGATACGAAGATAGCCAGTCGGCGATACTACTCAAAGTGCAATCTCAAGGTTGTAAGAGTTGCAGAACGGTACCGGCACTATTGGATAGAGGGTCCTCTAAGACTTTTGTAAGCAATAACATGTTTCAAAAGCTAGGTTTGTAGACCAAACCAGGGATGTTTGAAGAAAAACCGTCAACGGGAGATTGCAGATACGGAAACCCCGAGAACCAGCATGACTACAAGCGAGAGACTTCCGAGACATAACGGTCTGGAGGTCATGTCCAATGAGTGATCAAAAAATCAATTTCGGACATGAATTCCTGTACCAGCACAATCCGCAGATCGATCGGAACAGTGATGATGTCCACGTGGAAGTTAACGGTGCCAAGCGACAACTTCTTTGCATGGGGAGGAAAATGACAACCGGAAGCAGCAGGGGTAGAAGCACCAGTGGAAAACACAGCGACCGAGAAGTGACAACCTGTGCAGCCGATACCGCTCAACGTGGCCAAGCACTACATGAAATGAGGGGATTGTGTGTGCCTCATTCACCTTGAACCACGGAGGAAGCAGAAGTGGTAGCAGCTGACTCATCGGTCTCATCAGCTTCATCAGCCTTATCAGCCTCATCAGCATCAACGAAGTTCGCGATGGTTCCTGAGGATTTCGAACCTCTCATCCGAGAGTGTGTGGACGTCTTCCCCGATGAACTCCCAAAAACCCTGCCACCTCAGCGTAACATCGACCATCGCATCAAACTGAAACCAGGCAGCCAACCCACCGTTTGAGAAGCCTATCCGATGAGCAACCATGAGCTTACCAAGCTGAAAAAGCAATTCGACAAGATGCTCGATCAAGGGTTCATCCGTCCATCCACGTCACCGTACACAGCATGAGTATTGTTCATAAAAAGGAAAACTGGCGAGATGTGGATGTGCGTGGACTACCGGGAGTTGAACGACGCTGTCATCAAGAACCGCTACCCTCTTCCCCGTGCTGACGAACTTTTTGACAAAGTCCGAGGAGCTCAAATGTTAACTAAGATCGACCTATGCAGCGGTTATCACCAGATTCACGTGGCAGACGCCGATATTGAGATGAAGATATTCCGATCACACTACGGGAATTTTGAGTTCACGGTCATTCCGTTTTGACTCACGAATGCCCCAGAAATGTTCATGGTGGCAATGAAAAACATTGTTAGTCAGTACCTCGACGATTTTGTCGTGGTATACCTTGAGGACATTTTGGTGTACAGCCGCACCCGAGAGGAGCACGATGGACATCTCTGAAAGGTTCTTCAAGTTTTACGAAAAGATAAAATATTCAGAAAAATTTCAAAGTGCGACTTTGTTCGCCGTTTGATCAGGTTTTTGGGTCACATCACCAACAACAGACGGATCACCATGGATCTGAAAAAATTGGCAGCAATCGTTGATTGGACAACACCGACCAATGTTCGAGATGTTCAAGTTTTCCTCGGCTTTTGCAATTACTACTAGTGTTTTGTATGGAATTATGCACGAGTGTCAGCGCCTCTCTCTGATCTGACTCGATTAGGAAATGAGTGGTGGTGGGGAAACAGCAAACAAGAAGTGTTCACCACTTTGCGGGACACTCTAACCTCACCGTTAGCCCTACGATTGGCCGATGCAACGATGGACTACATCCTGGCTATGGTTGCCTCCGACCGAGCCATTGGCACGGTCCGCCTACAGTATCACTGCAGAGGAGAGCAACTAGTCGTGTACATGTCGTGAAAGTTGCACGGACTGAAACTAAACTACGTCGTACACGAGAAGGAGATGCTAGTGGTCGTACACGCATTTAAGACGTGGCGGTGATTTCTTCAATTCCGCAGATGCGTCATATGCACCGACCATCACGCACTTAAGTGTATGAAGACATAGCCGAACCTCAGTTGACGCCAAACCCGATGGATGGAGTTTCTTGAATCTGGTTGCGATTTCGATATTGAGTACTGGCCGGGCAAAATTAACCCAGCAGATGCCCTCAGCCGCCGACCAGAACTAAAGGCTGAGGCAGCGACACTTCAACTACAACGAGATCAACATCTCGAGGAGTTAAATCATGCGGGCTATGACCAGCATGGCGGATATGACAAGTCCAAGTTTTGGCACGACGTACCCTATTGGTGACGACGATTTACTCGCCAGGTGGTCTTACCTCCGCACTACGAAGTCCACCGCATGCTACTCGAGGAGTGCCACGATACTGGTCCACATGGATATTTTGTAGAGGGAAAGACAAAAAAAGCTGGCGATGTTGTACTGGTGGGACAAGATGTAAACCGACGTGGCCAACGTCTGCAAATCATGTGACACATGTCAGTGAAAAAAATCCCGTTGCACCCAACCACCTGGACTTCTGTAGCCACTAGCCATTCCAACGGAACCGTGGATCGCTATCTCCATAGACTTCATCACTAACCTATTGGTCCCGCCTGAAGGATATGACGCAATCCTCGTAGTTGTCGAACAGGTTTTCTAAAATGTTCCACTTTATCTTGAACGACGACCACCGTCACCACCGAAGGAACAACGTGACTGTTTCTAAACAACATCGTACGGCTACATGGTGTCCCACGAACCATCACAAGCGACAGAGACGGTCGATTCACCAGCCGTTTCTGGCACGAACTGATAACGCGCTACGGTCGCCAAATCCGGCTTTCCATGGCATTCCACCCTCAAACGGACGGTCAAACCGAGCGGACCAATTAGACGCTCGAAAATCTTCTCAACAAATTATACAAGCCACATGGGACGGATTGGACAGCCAAACTTCCAACCGTTCAGCTTGCATACAACTTGACGACGTCCACCGCAACGGGTGAAATTCCGTTCAAAGTGGTGTATGGCAAGCTTCCCGCCACACCAGCCGGACTTAACAACCAGAGCAACATTCCAGCTGTCGACATCCAACACCGCGATTTCTCTACCATCTGGAACAGAACACGACAGACGCTCACGAATACACAAGCGGCGATGAAGCAAGCAGCCGACCGACATCGCAGCGATGACGTGCTCGCCGCTGGCAACAAAGTCCTCAGTTCGGCAAACATCAAACTCCGCATAGTCGACTGTTCAAAACTCAAGCCCCACTGGTTGTAAACATTTGAGATTGAACGCATGCAAACCCCTGTGGTTGCATGCCTCAAACTCCCCGACACTATGCAAGTTCATTCGGTGTTCCACATCAGCAGACTCAAGCACTACGGGGACCCCGGCAAAAAAAAAATGTGGAAGAAATGTGCCTCCCCCTCCTCCTACACAAATGGACGAAGGCACAGAGCACGTCATCGAGTACATCCTCGGCCATCGAAAATGTGGTAAGATGACAAAATATTTCGTCAAGTGGCACGGCTACGACGCTGCGCACAACAGCTAGGAACCCTATGACAATCTCCGCGATGTCGATCATCTGATCGACAGGTGTTATCGTCGTCACCGGGCTACATCTGAGAGCGCACCGGGACGTCGCGACTAAAGTGGGAGAAGTGTTACGTACCAAACGTACACAAGTCTCGGAACGTTCCGAGTGAGCATGTGTGTCATTACACAAATAACGCACCGCACGTCAAGACCCCGATTTTTGCTCTGACAGTCGAGGGAAATTTGGCCACCTGCCCTCGCCCTCCAGTGATTCTTTCGCGCACGATGTGACGAACTCGACAACTTTCAAGAAACATCTATAGAAGTTTCAGGACCTTTTGGTCAACTTCTCGATGCATCGAGAATTATTAAAATACATCTCGCATCTTCGTCGTCGATCTTCGAAGCCCCCCGATGACTGAATGCAGCTTCTTGATCCAATCACTCACGGCGCGACCCCACATGCGTCGCTTGACATTCGACTTGACGACCCTGACTATGTCTCATTTGTAACTCGACACTTATATATACATATATGTATTTACTCGTTTGGACACTTGTCATCGAAGTACACCTACCTCTATTTACAAATTGCTCAAGTGTCCCAAATTCTCAAACTGTTTTGTGCATCACAAATCCTACCTACTCACCATCCACGTTCCGTTCAGCATAACATGAACCACCTACGTTCTGCATCGCGTAATTGCAAAGTACTCCTCATTGTATATATGTATGGTAAACGTGCCCACTCAGAACGAGGGAAAACCCATAAAGTTACATGAAATTGTAAGGTGTACATACAGGGATACCCTCGAAATTCGATTTTGACTATGCCCTTCCTGGCGATCCGAAGAATATTGATATCTTATCTGGAGTGCGGAAGAATTTCACTCCCCTGCCCATTGGCCTTAGAAATTTAACACTTTACCCACGAAGAGCGAGAAATTGTAGCATGTCAGTACAACATGCGATGAAGCGTCGACATGCTGACGTCGACAGTTTTGTTGCACATTCTCAAACCCCTCTTTCAAGGGGTTTGTGATTGTCTTATTGGGGGTTTTTGTGTGGTCTGCATGGGGTGTCCGAGACTCCCCATGTGTTGGAAGAGGAACCTGCTAGGCCTCGATACCGCGGGACCCAGCAGGAGCGTAAAAGTAAAACTAAAAAAACCTGTCTATAATTCGGGTTAGGGTTTGACTAAGGTTTTCATGTAAAATATTTGGGTTTTTTGAGTTAGGAAAAGAAGCAAAATGAGCGTTTCCGCTCGATCTCGAAAACGGGCCTTTTTGCTTGATCGCAATCAAGCTATGAGCTCTTTTTTTAACAAGCAAAACCTGTAATAAACCTGGCATAATATAGGTCAGTTTGTTACGATGCATGGATCGGCACCATTCCTAAAAATGGTTTGCCGCGTCCTCTGTCTCGAAATACGGGGATAACCCCAGCGTCGATCGACTGGACGGCGAGGAGAATTCCTCGCCGACCAGTCCTGCAAACCGGAGGCTTCGTAGAAGCTTCCGATTCGCAGGAGGGCGACCGGATAGTGCCTCGCACTATCCGGCCGCCGCTCGAGGTCTCGCGACCTCGAGCGGCTGAATGCAAGCCCATCGCGAATATTCGCGATGGGCTACGCGGGGGCCCGCGCTGTCACATTGGGCATGATCCAATGTGACATCGTGAGGGGTCCCCACCCATCAAGGGGCCCCTCACGAGGCCCCTCGCCATGACGAGGGATCTCGCGAGGGGCCACCGGCGGGCGTTCCGACGGGACCACCCCGCCGGATGCCACCTCCACTCGGTGGCGTGGCAAACACGTTTTCATAAACGTGTTGGCCACGCCATCGGACGAGGGACGCCGAGTGGTGGCAAAATGCCCTCGCACGCGCGAAGAAATTTTGTCACCACCTCCCCATCCTTAATCACGCCGGAAACTTAGGGTTTCCACGTGGACAGCATAATATAGTTTAAAGGGTTGACTCAACGAGAGAAATGTACCTAGTCGAGCCGCGTCAACCCGCCGACAAAATGGACGGATAAAATAATATCCTCCATCCTCCCTCTTGGGTTGCCCTATGACGAGAATGGACTCCACGCCCCGACCTTGGTCAGGGCATACTTGTGAGAGGAGTCATTCATGAGAGACATCACTTCACGGTGAAGTTAATCTCCACGTCAAACTTGCGCGATTTCCATGAGCAATCGGGTCCCGAGGGCTCACTCACCCACAGAGGCTCGTACCCCATTTTACCCGTCGTGTTACAATGGTATCCATGAGCTAGGCGTCACCCTTGGTGACTTGAGTCGCTGGACAACCTGGAACCTGCTGAGTCGCTGCTAGGAAGCTGTAGCCACCACTCCACTCCTCCTCACCCAAGTCTGGCGTAGCAGATTGATTGGTCGACGGCTCCACCTTCCTAATAACGGCGCAGAAGCAGCAGACTAGGCCGTTTTCGATGACAAGGTCCACAGCCGAGTTTGCTTCCGCCCGCCTTGCTGTCGCGTTACAGAACCGCCGCAGCAAGCTAGTTTCTTCATAAACATACCCTGACTTTGAAGAGGCGCTACAGGCAGCAGACTTTCCAAACGCAGCATGCAGCATACCGTTGGAAAGATCAAGAGACGAACTTTCCAGAAAGCCATCAGTCGCCAACTTTCGACATCTTTGCTGCCTACTACGGCCCAGGGACCAAAACCTCAAAAAATAGGTTGTTTCTTCCCTTTTCAGTCAACAAAAAAATATTTTTTTGTCCAAATTACAGGGGAAACGCTGCCAAAAAAAATCCAGAATTTTTGGCCATGATTTCATGCTTTCCTCTTATTTTGAATCTCATTTGATGAGTGGAAGGAGAAAAAGAGGGGTATTTCGGCACTTTCTCTTTGCAAAGGGCATTGAAATAGTGGGAAACCATTTCATCCTGCTTACCATAGCCAAGAGTGCTTGAAGTACTTGGGATATATTGCTGGTGCATCTACATTCTACCTACCACCACACTTAACTCTTATCCCTCCCTCCCTTTCCTTTCCTCCCTTCACCCCTCCTCACCAGTCATGGTGGGAGGTGGTCTCCCCATGTCCGTGGCAGGAGGAGGCCCTCCAAAAACCCCAGCGAAGGATAGTGGCCTAAGCGCATCCGGGAATTGTACTCCGCGCACGATGTCGTTGACGAAGAGCGCTTGTGGGACAGGCACCGGTCACGCCGCATCCGCCGCTTTCGCGAAGATGCCGCCCGGTGGGAGCCCTGCCGCTAAGGACATCATGAAGGAACATGAGGAAGCCAAGGAGGCAACGTCAACTCCACACATTGGCGATAAGACCGAGGGCCTTGCCGCCGCCGGGGTAGCAGACGTGGTAGACGCAGAACCTGCTATCGCCGAGGGCGAAGACAATGACGTTGGAGCAGAGGACGAACGGCTCTCCTTGGAGGCCCAAGATAAAGAGGACGACGATCCTCTCAAGGGTATTGACGCTGCCACCCTCGCGGTGATCAACCACCTTGTGGACCTCAAAATCCGTGACTTTGGTACGGTGGAAGCTGTTAGGGCTTCGGCCCTAGCAAAAGGGAACGGTGGCCCTAAGCTGCCTACTGGTCATACATCTCGTTGCGTTGACCCGGATGGCATACTAGTAGGTGGTGACGGGAGGAACACGCTCCCTACCTCAGCACGTGCACCAATCCCACAACCCCAGGATGGTCCCTTGGCTCGCCTTGAGCAAGGAAAACCTGGAAGAGCACAGACATGTACTACAACCGCCAACATGACCATCGTATCTAAGGCAGGCCAGGGATCGCGAAAGGATCCAGCGAACATCGCTAATGCACTGAACCTTTTGCAAGACGCCAAGGCATACGAGCATTTGCTCGACGCTCTTGAGCGTAACCAGCTCACCAAGAGCGTGCTTGTCCTCAAGTAGCACGTTCATCCTAATGCATTCAGCAGTATGTTGAACATCATGGGTAAGTTACTGGCTGGTGGCATGGTCGATAAGCCTGATCCCACCCACCCATCTCAGGGTTGCAAAGCTAAGCATCCATCACACGATGATGCTCACAGCCTGACGGGTGACACCCATGATGATCGGTCGACGGGCCCGAGTGGCTCTCGTCGTCTTCATCAGGCTGAGAAAGCAATGAGCAAGAAACACCCTGAGAATGATGATGCAGCATTGGACGCTGAGATCTCAAAGGCTGTAAAGCACCTGGGTGATTATCCTAAGTTCGTCTTATCCAAGCACATGGACTTAGCCACTTGGAAGCCACGCATGGAGCTTTTGCTTGAGCTCCATAACATCAAGCAACGAGCTTGGGACGCTGTCGGGCTAGCTTGCCTTGACAGCACAGCGCTCTCATCGGTGAAGAACCGACTGAAAGTGTTAAACGTGGAAACACCTCAGTCGGTCCCCAGACCTCACTGGGAAGATCTTTGCAAGATCCTCATGGACTTGTACAGTAGGGAGTCCGTCTCCCAGCAAGCGTCCAGGCGTCTGTTGAAAATCCGCCAAGGCCACCGCAAGCTTGCGGAATACCTCCAGGATTGGGACAACACCTTGGATAAAATCACTGATGAGGACCGCCATCCCATGTGGCAGATCATGGAATGGCTCACCAACGGCCTTTCTAACGAGTCCTTCGCTCGTGCTTGTATACTGGATCCACAAGGCAAGCCTTGGACCAGTTATGCTGAGCTGCGTGACTTCATCCTTGTGAAGTACAACTCCATGCCGACCGAGTATGGAGCAAACACACGCCGCGGCCAGCATCACCAGCATGGCAACAACAAGCGTCAGCACTCTCCCCAACGTGGTGAGCGTAAGCTCCCTCGGCACGAGTCGGGTAGTCACAAATCCTCCAAGCCGCAGGACAGTCATAAGGAGCGTACAGATGGCAAGGCCAAGACAGGCACCCTCACCTGCTACTATTGTGGAAAGACTGGGTACTATGCATCTGAATGCCGCAAGCGCCAGAAGGATTGTGCTGGTGGAAACACCAATGAACAGGGCAAAGACAAGCAGGATAAGGGATAAGGAAACTGCCAGATTGCCAAGGGCATGAATGGTGGTCGCAGACCAGCAGGCCGTGGGAAGGATTTTTGAATCCCCTAGTGGCCGGCAATGGATAACCACTAGGGGCTGTGGCTGAGAGATCCTTGGATGTTGAACGCGCTTTCATGTTCCAGGACGATGATGTGAAACAGTTGGAACGCCTCACTGGGGCTTTGTTTTTTGCTATTTTTTGCTCCCCCGTGAGTAATGAATCTGTGTATCTCTCTCGCCATTGTCCACTCTTGCATCTCATTGATGATGAATGCTTGCAAAATCGCACTTGTTTGATTGTTTCCACACGACAGAAAGCAAACAAAGTGCTTGAGTTGGAAAACGTAGCTCACAAGATGAACTCACTCACGCAAGTGACTGCTGCAGTTCCCATCTTTGCAGGTCTCAAGAAAGAACTCTTGAATGGATGGCAACTCTTGTGCGATGTAAACAAAGGACACCACATGTGGGAGCAAGTGGGTGACTCTATTGAGCTATGTCGTAGCACAGAGCATTTTCACATGTACCACTTGCAGGCCAAACCTCCAAAGAGCTTGTTCACATGCAAATATGACAATACAATTCGCAGGTCATCTGGCTGGGACACGCGTGCAAGTCCTAGTTGACACAGGTGCTGATGACGAGTTCATTAGTGCCTCTCTTGTGCAACAGCTAGGATTGAAATGCACGCCTTGTGAGGGAAAAGTCACCGTTGGTGACGACCGTGAAGTCCATGTACTCGACACATGTCGGGCAAGGCTCAAGCTAGGAGCTCTCACAACAATCATCAATTTTACTGTCATTGACTTGAAAGATCATTTTGATGTTGTTTTGGGTGATCCTTGGCTTAATGAGCACAAGGCCAACATGAGTTGGGTCACAAAGACTCTCACTGTACAAAAAGGCAAGCGTGCCACCACGCTTTTGCCTATGGATCGCTCAAAGTCCTCTCACAAGAGTGAACAATCCATCCTTACGACGCTTCAAGTGAAGCGATACTTGCGTAAAGGGAAAAACGTGTTCCTAGCGCAACTTTGTAAGGTCGATGACGACGATCCACCGTCGAGCTCGAGTTATGTCAGTTCTCTCCTTGAAGAGTTTTCTGACGTTTTTGGCCCACTCCCGGATGGCCTATGGCCAGAATATTGGTCACACAATCCCTCTCAAGCCTGGAGCAAGGCCATCGTTTCGGCCCATGTATCGTTTCATTCCCGCTGAGCGTGAAGAAGCCAAACGACAGATCAAGGAATTTTTTGGCCAAGGGATGGATTGAATCCAGCAGCTCTCCATTTAGAGCTCCTATCCTCTTTGTCAACAAGAAGGATGGAGGTTTGCACATGTGTGTTGACTACCGTGCGGTGAACAGCTTGACGACGAAAAACCGCTATCCCTTGCCAAGGATCGAGGATCTTTTTGACCAACTTCAAGGTGCAAAGGTCTTCTCTTCTCTTGATCTAGCTCAAGGATATCACCAAATTCGGATCACTGAAGAAGATGTTCCCAAAACTGCATTTCGTACGCATCTGGGACATTATTAGTTCCGAGTGCTGAGCTTTGGTCTTACCAAAGCCCCAGCGACGTTCGGGCCACAATGAATCACATTGTTCATGGCCAGTTGGGCAAAACCATCTTGGTGTACCTTGATGATATCCTGGTGTTCTCAAATAATCATGAGGAGCATGTACAACACCTGTGTACAGTGCTCGAGATCCTCCACAAGGAGAAGTTCTTTGTCAAGATGGAAAAGTGTGCTTTTGCACAACCCGAGCTGCAGTACTTGGGCTTCATCGTTGGCAGCAAAGGAATCCGAGTGGATCCTCGCAAAGTGCAAGTTGTTGTGGACTGGCCTCAGCCATCCAATGTGGGCAAAATACGATCCTTCTTAGGCTTCGCAAATGACTTCCGTCGCTTCATGCAAGGCTACTCTAGCCTTGTCGCCCCACTCATAGCTCTCACACATAAAGACATGAAATGGTCATGGTCTGATAAGTGTGAGAATACATTTGTGCGTGGTAAGGAAATTCTGACATCAATACCTGTACTTGCACTCCCGAATCCTGAAAAACCATATGATGTGCTCTGTGATGCATCTATCGTCGGGATAGGGGCTGTCTTTATGCAAGAAGGACGACCGGTCACATATGAGAGTCGCAAACTCTCAGGCGTTGCGACTCGCTACACCACAGGCGACCAAGAGTTGCTTGCAGCAGTTCATGCCTTGAAGGTTTGACGCTGTTACCTCGAAGGTGTCAAGGGTGGATTCACAGTGGTTACAGACCACAACCCCCTGGTATTCTTTCAGTCACAACCCAACCTTTAACGGTGACAAGCCCGTTGGAGCAAGTACTTGAGCAGATTCCACTTCCAGTGGGAATACCGACCCGATCATACAAATGTGGCAGAACCGTTGAGTCGCACTACAGTCAACGCGGTTCTCACCACACTTCAAGCGCAATCCCTTCACACAAAAGACGTACGGGTACAGGATGTGCCCAAACCAGATAACCTCCCACGCCAACCACCAAAACCGACGGCGCATTTCACGCCATTCTTGTAATGTATCTGTATCGGATACTTTGATGACCCATGGTTTGACCAGGGTAGCATTGACCGATACGGCTTGGTGGAAGCCTCCGGTCTCTACTGGAAGGGCAACCTGGTGGTTGTGCCCAACTCCCGAAAGCTGCGGGATGAGATCCTTTTTTAGTTCCATAACCCAGCAGCAGCTGGCCACCTTGGTGCAGCAAAAACCGGAAAGGCTCTCTCACAGCATTATTGGTGGCCGGGATGGTCGTGCGACGTACGCAAATACATCCAAGCCTGTGACTTGTGCATCCGCAACAAGTTAAGAAACAAGGCACCAGCAGGAATGCTGAAGCCCCTCCCAGTGCCTAACTCCTCATGGGAAGAAGTGAGCATGGATTTCATCACTGGCTTACCCGAGACACATCGTGGCCATGATGCTATCCTCGTGGTGGTCGAGTCTTTGACCAAGATGGCGCATTTCATGCCCACAACCACGCATGGCACTGCCGAGGAAACAGCACACATCTTTTGGGATTTGTTGTTCGACAGCATGGGCTGCTGTTACGCATCATCTGTGATCGCGACATGCGGTTGTCAAGTAAATTCTGGCAAGCCCTTGGTGAGATCTTTGGCACCCACCAAAAGATGTCCAGTGCTTTTCATCCACAAACGGATGGACAGACTGAACGGATGAACCGAACTCAGGAGCAGATGCTCCGGATGTACGTGGATCCTTCGATGGATGACTGGGATGAGTTTATCAGTCCGGCAGAGTTTGCCTACAACAACTCTGTTCATGAATCCACGAAGCTGACACCGTTTATTCTAAACTACGGCCGGCATCTGATGGTACCCGTCTCCTTGGTGAGACGCGGGGGCGGCTGGAATCAGGTACCTTCCGCCCAGGCCTTTGCCGATCGCATGGACACTCTTCGTCGCAAAGCACGTGAATACCTCCATGCATCGAAGCAGCACCAAAAGGCCTATGCCGATGCTGGTCGCCGTGATGTCACATTTTTTTGTCGACGACCAGATGCTTTTAAGCACGAAGAATATGCGTCTCAAGATGCCCCGAGCAAGGAAGATCCTTCCTAAGTGGGTTGGACCATTCAAGGTCACTCACAAGATTGGTGAGGTTGCTTACCGCCTTGCTCTTCCAAAGGTCATGAAGATCCATGACGTGTTTCATGTCAGTCTTCTCGCACCTTATGCAGCATCAGGAACGGTTCAGCCACCGCCTGTAATACTCGCAAGTGACGGTTAGTACGAGGTACATGGGCTCCTCCAACACCGCGAACGTACACGTGGTAAACGTGTTGTGAAGGAATACCTCGTGAGCTGGGCCGGTTGTGGACCTGAACACAACAGTTGGGAGCTTGAGAGTCGTGTCCCGGCCGCTATGATCAAGGACTATTGGCAAGACCAGGCTACTCGCTTTCGCACTCGTGCCCCCGGGGGTACTACCCTGGCACAAGCCCCACATAGGGAACCTTCACCTGTCAGAGTACACACAAGAGCACAACGGAGGCGATCTCGGACGCATGGGGACACCCAAGCTGATGGTCGCGAGGACGCTCCTCGCAAGAGGGGGAGGAAGCGTTAGCCGTGAAAACTCTTTATGTGAACTTGGCTGATCTATGTACGATCTTGTGCTCGTGAAGGATATCAATCTCAATCTTTTGAGTTATCTCCCTGTACAATGGCGCATGATCCAATGGATGCACCTGAGGAATGTTCTGTTGACCAACAAAGCATGTCTCCTTCCACCAACAACTACTCTAGACCCTCCTGAACCGAGGACGGTTCACAGTAGAGGGGGAGGAATGTAACAATCCTGGCATAATATAGGTCTGTTTGTTACGAGGCATGGATCGGCACCATTCCTAAAAATGGTCTGCCGCGTCCTCTGTCTTGAAATACGGGGATAACCCCAGCGTCGATCGACTCGACGGCGAGGAGAATTCCTCGCCGACCAGTCTGCGAACCGGAAGCTTGGTAGAAGCTTCCGATTCGCAAGATGGCGACCGGATAGTGCCTCGCACTATCCGGCCGCCGCTCGAGGTCTCGCAACCTCGAGCGGCGGAACGCGAGCCCATCGCAAATATTCACGATGGGCTACGCGAGGCCCGCGCTGTCACATTGGGCATGACCCAATGTGACATCGTGAGGGGTCCCCACCCATCAAGGGGCCCCTCGCGAGCCCCCTCGCCATGACGAGGAGGCTCGCGAGGGGCCACCAGCGGGCGTTCCGATGGGACCACCCCGCCAGATGCCACCTCCACTCAGTGGCGTGGCAAAAACGTTTTTATAAACGTGTTGGCCACGCCATCGGACGAGGGACGCCGAGTGGTGACCAAATGCCCTCGCACGCGCGAAGACATTTTGTCACCATCTCCCCATCCTTAATCACGCCGGAAAGTTAGGGCTTCCACGTGGACAATATAATATACCGTACTACTACAATTATTCAGAAGGGAATTAATTCCTCTCATTTCCAAACCCGGAAAAATACTCCTTCTGGGTACTTTTGTAGCCATTGTAAAATTTTTCTATCTTGGCTTCGAATTAATGCGAAAAAAAACACCCTTGCGAGGCAGTTCGACGCAGGGCGTTGCCCTGGGTCGCGAGCGAGGGCAACGCTCCCAACAAGCGCGGATGTTGCGTGGATGTCGATAACGTCGACGCGGGGGACGACTGTCAATGCACTCCCTCAATTCTCAAAGAGCATATTTGGTCGCGGGGGTCCTCGTCACGAGTTTCTCGCACATGAGGAAATGACACGACCGGCAAACTTCGGATTTTACTGGGCTTAAACACCAGGAGGGCACTTCCCAGAACAACTCAAAACTCGGTCCCGATACTTTGAATAATCCCCAAAAGGAACACCTTGGCAAAAACACATCCGAATAATTGCGGTAATACGGTATTTTAAAGGGTTGACTCAATGAGTGAAATGTACCTAGTCGAGCCACGTCAACCCGCCGAGAAAATGGACAGATAAAATAATATCCTCCATTCTCCCTCTTGGGTTGCGCGCCCCGACCTTGGTCGGGGTATACTTGTGAGAGGAGTCATCCGTGAGAGACATCACTTCACGACGAAGTTAGTCTCCACGTCGAACTTGCGCGATTGCCATGAGCATTCGGGTCCCGAGGGCTCACTCACCCACAGAGGCTCGCACCCCGTTTCACCCGTCGTGTTACAAATCCCCTTAATTTGATTTAGGGCTTTATGCGTGGGCGGGCCCGCGCAAAACATTAAAAACCCTAGATCAAAGTAGGATGTTTGCGTTTCAAAACAAAACAAAGAGCTCATTGCTCGATCGCGATTCTCACGTGGGAGTGAGAATTGCGAGGGGGGTCGACATGCCCGACCTTTCTTCGCTCAATTAGCGGCGCATTCCGCTAATCGAGCATGGTGAAGCGAGTGGGTAAGGCAGTCCTCTTTTGAATTGGTGGTCAGGGCATCACTACAACGTTTTTGCTGGGTAGGGCGTTACCAACCCCCTTGCGGATTGGGTAGAAGGGTCATAATGCCCAATTCCTAGGGGCAAATGGGCGAAGGAAAGAGCAGGCTTGAGGCCGGGGTCTCACGCCATCAGATGGAGAATAAAAAAACGCGCGGGAAGGAAACATTTCAGCAGGACTGTCTATCTGTTGCGGATGTGAGAGTGACGGCACGCCTGTCCTCCCTACAAAGCCGTTAGATTAAAATTCGTCTTTCCCGCGCTTTTTTTTAAACTCCATCTGATGGCGTGAGACCCCGGCTTGAGACCTCTGCGCCGAAGTGTCTGCATCTACCTCTGCAAAGGGAGGAAACCGAAAGGAGAGTCGTAAGGAGGGAGAAGTGAAGAGAGCTTTGCAGGAGAGAGTAGGACGGAGTCGACGAGAGGGTAACTGCAGTGTGAGTCGAAGCCACGTAATCTGGATGGCCGCGCTCAAGGCGTGGGCCGACGACGGCGGTGGGGTCGGCGACAGAGGCAGCGGCGGCACCCCGCCCAAATCTCATGGCTTTGCCAGGAGCAGCAGCAGAAGCAGCAGCAGCGGCGGCGGTGGCAGCGGCAGCGGCGGATCCATCCCCTCTGACGACGAAGCGGCTGCGGGCAACGGCGTCAGGATCACGGCTGTCGGCGCTGGCAGCAACAGCGGCAACGGCGGCGTTGGCGGCAGTGGCGCAGACAGGCTCTCTCTGCGAAACGCCGTCATCCTCTTTCTGACGTTCCTTTTAATCGAAGAGACGTGCTTCGCAATCGGAAGAAGATGGGTGGTAGACGGTGAGNCTGAGGGGGGCTCTGTGGAGGCGAGGGAAAGTGGGCCGTAAAGGAGAGGCCGCCCGGTTTATTCCGGGGCAGAAAATGAACCCGGACCCCTTCGTTTGGCCACTGCCCGCAAATTTCAGCAATGGGAGGGTCACCCTGCCAGTTAGCCCCGATTTGCAGATCATCCCGATGGGCGGAGGGGCGGTGTCGGAGGTGCTGAAGGAAGGGGTGCGACGGTACCTGGAGGTGGTGCGGAAGGAGATGGCGCATGCGGGCCCCTTGTCGCGGCCGCGTTGGATGAGGGAAGGGGGCGGCAGTGGAGGGGGAAGGGGGAGGAGAGTGTGGGCGGGAGAGGAGCTAGTGGCTCTGGAAGTGGTTGTGAGATCGGAAGATGACAAGGTGAGTCGTGTGTGGGCCAAAGAAGTGGACAATACGAGATGGAGTCAGATGAGATGGAGTCAGATGAGATGGAGTCAGATGAGATGGAGTCAGATGAGATGGAGTCAGATGAGATGGAGTCAGATGAGATGGAGTCAGATGAGGGGAGGAAGGATGAAGGCTCCTTGTCGTCCTCATCGAGGACACTGTGGGATTCCTCTTTCTCCTCCTCCTCCTCCTCCTCCTC
>SZWC01017705.1:30246-59562 GCA_023375785.1 Penium margaritaceum | reverse complement strand
GCGTGAAAGTGCATGTAAGTGCGTGTAAGTGCATGTAAGTGTGTGTGTAAGTGCGTGTAAGTGCGTGTAAGTGCGTGTAAGTGTGTATAACTGCGTGTAAGTGCGTGTAAGTGCGGGTAAGTGCATGTAAGTGCGTGTAAGTGTGTGTACGTGCGTGTAATTGCGTGTAAGTACGTGTTAGTGCGTGTAAGTACATGTAAGTGCGTGTAAGTATGTGTAAGTGCGTGTAAGTATGTGTAAGTGCATGTAAGTGCGTGTAAGTACGTGTTAGTACGTGTAAGTGCGTGTAAGTGCAGGTAAGTACGTGTAAGTGCGTGTAAGTACATGTAAGTGCGTGTAATTGCGTGTAATCGCGTGTGAGTGTGTGTAAGTATATGTAAGTGTATGTAAGTGCGTGTAAGTGTGTGTAAGTATGTGTAAGTGCGTGTAAGTACGTGTAAGTATGTGTAAGTGCCTGTAAGTGCGTGTAAGTACGCGTAACTGCGTGTAAGTGCGTATAAGTACGTGTAAGTGCGTTTAAGTGTGTGTAAGTGCGTGTAAGTGCGTGTAAGTGCTTGTAAGTGCGTGTCAGTGCGTGTAAGTACATGTAAGTACGTGAAGCTGCGTGTAAGTGCGTGTAAGTACGTGTAAGTGCGTGTAAGTGCGTGTAAGTGCGTGTCAGTGCGTGTAAGTACATGTAAGTACGTGAAGCTGCGTGTAAGTGCGTGTAAGTACGTGTAAGTGCGTGTAAGTGCGTGTAAGTGCGTGTCAGTGCGTGTAAGTACATGTAAGTACGTGAAGCTGCGTGTAAGTGCGTGTAAGTACGTGTAAGTGCGTGTAAGTGCGTGTAAGTGCATGTAAGTGTGTGTAAGTACGTGTAAGTGTATGTAAGTGCGTGTAAGTGCGTGTAAGTGTGTGTAAGTACGTGTAAGTGCGTGTAAGTGCGTGTAAGTGCGTGTAAGTGCGTGTAAGTGCATGTAAGTGCGTGTAAGTATGTGTAAGTGCATGTAAGTGCGTGTAAGTGCGTGTAAGTATGTATAAGTGCGTGTAAGAACGTGTAAGTGTTTGTAAGTGCATGTAAGTACGTGTAAGTACTTGTAAGTGTGTGCAAGTTCGTGTAAGTGTGTGTAAGTGCATGTAAGTGCAATTAACTACGTGTAAGTGCGTGTAAGTGCGTATAAGTACTTGTAAGTGCTTGTAAGTACGTGTAAGTGTGTGCAAGTACGTATAACTGCGTGTAAGTGCGTGTAGGTGCATGTAAATGCGTGTAAGTATGTGTAAGTGCGTGTAAGTATGTGTAAGTGCGTGTAAGTGTGTGTAAGTGCATGTAAGTGTTTGTAAGTGCATATAAGTATGTGAAAGTGCGTGTAAGTGCGTGTAATTTGTGTAAATATATGTAAGTACGTGTAAGTGCAATGAACTGCGTGTAAGTGTGTGTAAGTGCGTATAAGTGCGTGTAAGTGCGCGTAAGTGCGTGTAAGTGCGTATAAGTGCGTGTAAGTGTGTGTAAGAGCGTGTAAGTACGTGTAAGTGTGTGCAAGTGCGTGTAAGTACATGTAAGTGCATGTAAGTGCGTGTAAGTACATGTAAGTGCGTGTAGGTGTGTGTAAGTGCATGTAAGTACGTGTAAATGCGTGTAAGTGCGTATAAGTACGTGTAAGTGTGTGTAAGTGCGTGTAAGTGCATGTTAGTGCGTGTAAGTGCGTGTAAGTGCGTGTAAGTGCATGTAAGTATGTATAAGTGCATGTAACTGTGTGTAAGTGGGTATAAGTGCATGTAAGTTCTTGTAAGTACGTGTATGTGTGTGTAAGTGCGTGTAAGTGCATGTAAGTGTGCGTAAGTACGTGTAAGTGTATGTAAGTGCGTGTAAGTGCGTGTAAGTGCATGTAAGTACGTGTAAGTGCGTGGAAGTGCGTGTAAGTGCGTGTAAGTGCGTGTAAGTATGTGTAAGTGCGTACAAGTACGTGCAAGTGCGTGTAAGTGCGTGGAAGTGCGTTTAAGTGCGTATACGTGCGTGTAAGTGCGTGGAACACTTTGTAAGTACGTTTAAGTGCTTGTAAGTGCATATAAGTGTGTGTAAGTGCGTGTAAGTACACGTAAGTGCGTGTATGTGCGTGTAAGTGCGTGAAAGTGCATGTAAGTACGTGTAAGTGCATGTAAGTGTGTATGTAAATGCGTGTAAGTGCGTGTAAGTATGTGTAAGCGTGTATAACTGTGTGTAAGTGCATTTAAGTGTGGGTAAGTGCGTGTAAGTGCATGTAAGTGCATGTACGTACGTGTACTTGCGTGTAAGTGCGTGTAAGTGCGTGTAAGTACATGTAAGTGGGTGGAAGTGCGTGTAAGTGCGTATAAGTATGTGCAAGTGTGTGTAAGTGCGTGTAAGTCTGTGTAAGTGCCTGTAAGTGCGTGTAAGTGCGTGTAACTGCGTGTAAGTGTGTGTAAGTGTGTGTAAGTGCTGGTAAGTGTGTGTAAGTGCGTGTAAGTGCGTGTAAGTGGGTGCAAGTTCGTATAGGTACGTGTAAGTATGTGTAACTGCGTGTAAGTGAGTGAAAATGTGTGTAAGTGTATATAAGTGCGTGTAAGTGGGTGTAAGTGCGTGTAAGTGCGTGTAAGTGCGTGTAAGTGTGTGCAAGTGCATGTAAGTGTGTGTAAGTGCGTGTAATTGCGTGTAAGTATTTGTAAGTGCGTGTATGTACGTGTAAGTGCGTGTAAGTGCGTGTAAGTTGGTGTAAGTGTGTTTAAGTGTGTGTAAGTGCAATTAACTGCGTGTAAGTGTGTGTAAGTGCGTGGCAGTACGTGTAAGTGCATGTAAGTGTGTGCAAGTACATGTAAGTGTGTGTAAGTATGTGTAAGTGTGTGTAAGTGCATGTAAGTGTGTGTAAGTGCGTATAAGTGCGTACAAGTGCTTGTGAGTACGTGTAAGTGTATGTAAGTGTGTGTAAGTGTACGTAAGTGCGTGGAAGTGCGTGTAAGTATGTATAAGTGCGCGTAAGTACGTGTAAGTGCGTGTAAGTACGCGTAAGTTCTTGTAAGTGCTTGTAAGTGCGTGTAATTGTGTGTAAGTGCATATAAGTGTGTGTAAGTACGTGTAAGTGAGTGTAAGTGCGTGCAAGTTCTTGTAAGTGCGTGTAAGTGCGTGTAAGTGCGTGTAAGTGCGTGTAAGTGTGTGTAAGTGCATGTAAGTACGTATAAGTACGTGTTAGTGCGTCTAAGTGCGTGTAAGTGTGAGTAAGTGCGTGTAAGTGCGTACATGTGCATATAAGTGCGTATAAGTGCGTGTAAGTGCATGTAACTAAGTGTGAGTGTGTGTAAATGCGTGTAAGTGCGTGTAAGTACGTGTAAGTGCGTGTAAGTGCGTGTAAGTACGTGTAAGTGCGTATAAGTGCGTGTAAGTGCGTGTAACTGCAGGGCATATAAGTATGTGTAAGTGCGTGTAAGTGTGTGCAATGGCGTGTAAGTGCGTGTAAGTACGTGTAAGTGTGTGTAAGTGCGTGTAAGTGCGTGTAAGTACCTGTAAGTGCATGAAAGTACATGTAAGTGGGTATAAGTGCGTGTAAGTGTGTGTAAGTGCTTGTAAGTGCGTGTAAGTGAGTGTAAGTGTGTGTAAGTGCGTTTCAGTGCATATAAGTGCGTGTAAATGCGTGTAAGTTCGTGTAAGTGCGTGTAAGAGCGTGTAAGTGCGTGTAAGTGTGTGTAAGTGCGTGTAAGTGCGTGTAAGTTTGTGTAAGTGCATGTAAGTACGTGTAAGTGCGTGTAAGTGCGTGTAAGTGTGTGTAAATGCGTGTAAGTGCGTGTAAGTTCGTGTAAGTGCCTGTAAGAGCGTGTAAGTGTGTGTAAGTGCGTGTAAGTGTGTGTAAGTGCGTGTAAGTGTGTGTAAGTGCGTGTAAGTGTGTGTAAGTGCGTGTAAGTGCATATAAGTGCGTGTAAGTGCGTGTAAGTGCGTGTAAGTTCTTGTAAGTGCTTGTAAGTGGGTGTTATTGCGTGTAAGTGCGTATAAGTGTGTGTAAGTGCATGTAAGTGCGTATAAGTATGTGCATGTACTTGTAAGTGCATGTAAGTACGTGTAAGTGCGTGTAAGTGCATGTAAGTGTGTGTAAGTGCGTGAAAGTGCATATAAGTGCGTGTTAGTGTGCGTAAGTGCGTATAAGTACGAGTAAGTGCATGTAAGCGCGTATAAATACGTATACGTGCGTATAAGTGCGTGTAAGTGTGTGTAAGTGTGTATAAGTACGTGTAAGTATGTGTAAGTGTATGTAACTGCGTGTAAGTGCGTGTAAGTGTGTGTTAGTGCGTGTAAGTGCTTGTAAGTGCGTGTAAGTGCATGTAAGTGCGTGTAAGTATGTAAAAGTATGTGTAAGTGTGTGTAAGTGCGAATAAGTGCGTTTAACTGTGTGTAACAATGAGTAAGTGTGTGTAAGTGCGTGTAAGTGCGTATACGTGCGTGTAAGTGCATCTAACTGCATGTAAGTGCGTGTAAGTATGTGTAAGTATGTGTAAGTGCGTGTAAGAGCATGTAAGTACGTGTAAGTATGTGTAAGTGCATGTAAGTGCGTGTAACTGCGTGTAAGTACGTGTAAGTGCATATAAGTGCGTGTAAGTGTGTGTAAGTACTTATAAGTGCATGTAAGTACGTGTAAGTGTGTGTAAGTGCGTGTAACTGTGTGTAAGTACGTGTAACTATGTGTAAGTGTGTGTAAGTGCATGTAAGTGCGTGTAAGTGCGTGTAAGTACGTGTAAGTGCGTGTAAGTGTGTGCAAGTGCGTGTAAGTGCGTGTAAGTGTGTGTAAGTGTGTGTAAGTGCGTGTAAGTGTGTGAAAGTGCGTGTAAGTGCATGTAAGTACGTGTAAGTGCGCGTACGTGCGTGTAAGTGCGTTTAAGTGCGTGTAAGTTCTTATAAGTGCTTGTAAGTGCGTGTAATTCCGTGTAAGTGCATATAAGTGTGAGTAAGTGCATGTAAGTACGTGTAAGTGTGTACAAGTGCTTGTAAGTACGTGTAAGTGTGTGTAAGTACATGTAAGTGTATGTAAGTGCGTGTAAGTGCGTGTAAGTACGTGTAAGTGTATGTAAGTACGTGTAAGTGCGTGTAAGTCCGTGTAAGTTATTGTAAGTGCTTGTAAGTGCGTGTAATTGCGTGTAAGTGCGTATAAGTGCATGTAATTACGTGTAAGTGCGTGTAAGTGCGTGCAAGTGCTTCTAAGTGCGTGTAAGTGCGTGTAAGTACGTGTAAGTACGTGTAAGTGTGTGTAAGTGCGTGTTAGTGCGTATACGTGCGTGTTAGTGCATGTAAGTGCGTGTAAGTGTGAGTAAGAACATGAAAGTGCATGTAAGTGCGTATTCGTGCGTATAAGTGCGTATAAGTGCGGATAAGTGCATGTAAGTACGTGTAAGTGTGTGTAACTGCATGTAAGTGCGTGTAAGTGCGTGTTAGTACGTGAAAGTGCTTGTAAGTGCGTGTAAGTACATGTAAGTGCGTATAAGTGCGTATAAGTATGTGTAAGTGCATGTAAGTGCATGTAAGTGCGTGTAACTGCGTGTAACTGCGTGTAAGTGTGTGTACGTGTGTGTAAGTGCGTATAAGTGCGTGTAAGTGCATGTAACTACGTGTAAGTGTGTGTAAGTGCGTGTAAGTACGTGTAAGTGCGTGTAAGTACGTGTAAGTGCGTGTAAGTACGTGTAATTGCGTGTAAGTGCGTATAAGTGCATGTAACTGCGTGTAAGTGTGTATAAGTGTGTATAAGTACGTGTAAGTGTGTGCAAGTGCGTGTAAGTACGTATAAGTATGTGTAAGTGTATGTAAGTGTGTGTAAGTGCGTGTAAGTGCTTGTAAGTATGTGTAAGTGCGTGTAAGTGCGCGTAAGTGCATGTAAGTGTGTGTAAGTGCGTGTAAGTTCTTGTATGTGCTTCTAAGTGCGTGTAATTGCGTATAAGTGCATATAAGTGTGTAAAAGTACGTGTAAGTGCATGTAAGTACGTGCAAGTGCTTGTAAGTGCGTGTAAGTGTGTGTAAGTGTGTGTAAGTGTGTGTAAGTGCGTATAAGTGCGTGTAAGTACGTGTAAGTGCGTATAAGTACGTGTATGTGCGTGTAAGTGTGTGTAAGTTATTGTAAGTGCTTGTAAGTGTGTGTAATTGCGTGTAAGTGTGTATAAGTGTGTGTAAGTGCGTGTAAGTGCGTGTAAGTGTGTGCAAGTGCTTGTAAGTGTGTGTAAGTACGTGTAAGTGCGTGTAAGTGCGTGTAAGTGCATGTAAGTGTGTGTAAGTATGTCTAAGTACGTATAAGTGCATGTTAGTGTGTGTAAGTGCGTGGAAGTGCAAGTAAGTGCATGTAAGTGCGTATAAGTACGTATGCGTGCGTATAAGTGCGTGTAAGTGTGTGTAAGTGTGTGTAAGTGCGTGTAAGTACGTGTAAGTGTGTATAACTGCGTGTAAGTGCGTGTAAGTGCGTATTAGTGCGTGTAAGTGCTTGTAACTTTGTGTAAGTGCATGTAAGTGCGTGTAAGTACGTATAAGTACGTGTAAGTGCGTATAAGTACGTGTAAGTGCGTGTAATTGCATGTAACTGCAGGACCATGCCAAGGAGAATGAGCTCTTGGCGGTATCCTCTTGGAACAGCACTCTCATCAAGGACAACTCAGCAACCAACCTTGATGAATCAACGGTTCCTCTCGGCACTCCCTACACTGGAACAAACCATGAGCAACAACACGATCAATGCTCTCCTTCGTGTCCAACCGTCAGTGAAGCTGATCTACTTCATTGACTGTTCAACACCCAAAAGCGCATTAATCGACATTGTCACTCGTCTTCCAAAGTGCTTACGGGACTCCCCCTAACTGCACAGGAAAAGAGATGGTTCCACAAACTACCATCACTGGAGAGTTGAACTTCTTCTCAACCTGGGACGACTTCAGTTCCCCAAGTTCAATCTCCGACAGGTACAGGCCTTCAGGTAGTCAGGGGCGTCCTCCTGCCCAGGCTGGCAGACTGCTGCCAGGCTTACTGGGTTCTTGAGATGAGAGCGACTGCAGAGTCTTGGTATAAGGCGATGTCTGGCTGAAGAAGGACTGCTGGTCGTTGGAGTTGATGTTAAAGTTGCTTGTTGAGTTACTGCTGAGGTTACTACTGGAGTTTCTGCTGGAGTTTCAGCTGGAGTTTCTGCTGGAGCTCCCCTGTGTCGACCCAGTAAGCCTGGCAGCACTCCGCCAGCTTGGCTAGGAGGGTCAGAAGTCCTCTGACGACCCAGTAAGTCTGGCAGTGGCTGCCAGCGTGGAGAGGAGGCTGCCCTGACAACCTGAAGGCCATTTCACCTGAAAGTACGGTGACCGTGCTGAGACCCTTGCAACGAAAGCCTTGACGGTCTAGCAAGGTGTTGCGCCCTCGGATGGGGCAGGTTGTGTCAGAGCACTAAGCTGAGCTATGTTTCGCCGCAATTCCCTTATCCCATACATGTAATTGATAGTCTTTTTCAACTACAAGTTTCAATCAAAGTCTTCTGCTTCTACACATTGGAGTACAAGGTTTGCTTGCTGGGCACAGAGATCCTGAACAGTAGCAAGGCTCCCTTGCTGCATCAGAGCACGCGGTGACTTCGTCACTGCAGGCTCCAAAACCCCAACATGGTATCAGAGCCACGAGGGAGCGAGCGACGAGCTCAGCTCGACTCAGCCGACGGGTTGCGAGAGAAAAAGAAAAAAAAATGGCGAGAGGCCAGGGGCAACGGTCGGATGCGACGGGGGCCCAAATCGGGCAGCCCAAACAGGTCGACCCAGCCGAGAAACTGCAGCTGCAAATCCAGCGGAAACGACTACGACGGCCAAGAAATGCTGTTCCAGCTGAGGAGGACGCCATGGACGTCCAAGAGGGCCATTCTAGGAGAAGATATTGACCAAAAATGGACGTGGGGCTACGAAGGCTGCCTGGGCCATGGTGAAATCGAGCTTAAGCAGCTAAGTATGGCTGGAGCAAGCAACTGAAGCAGCCGAGTGGAGTCGTCGAAGCAAGTGACTGGAGCGACAGGGGGGCTGTCGGAATATTGAAGTCAACACTGACAATCTATCTCTCGGATAATCCGAGTTCTCAATAAATGGTTCAGGATCGGCATCGGACCCACAGAACCACCTCGCCAACGGATTGTCGATCACGGTCAGTGACTCAAAGGCGAGTCGCCCTAATAACTGCGACCATGTCGCCGTCGCGTCCGGCTAGCGAAGAAGAAGCCGTTGCAATACCTTTGTTCTGTTCTGTGATATATTACTAAGGATGTTCATTCCCTCAAGTTAACCAGAACATTTCTGCTCATCCTGTTCCCCTTTGGTTCCGAAGCTTCGCCGCCGTGTCTTCGCTCTGCTCGCCCCTCGCATTTCTCGTCTTCGCCAACCCCTCTCAACGCTTCGCTCCGTCACTCTCGCTCCTTCGCTCAGCTCTCATACTCCGCTAACCATCACTCACCTTACCAGCTCTCTCTCTCACATCAACCTGTCTACCCCGGCTACCTCGCGTCTCAGCCTCTATCAACTCCCGCGACTAACTCCTCGGACCGCTCTCGCCTACGTCACTCTGCTGACGTACGGTTGCATGTTCCGATGTTTTTGCTTGCTTCTGCTGCCGCTGTTCTCGTGTTTGCATTCTTCTGACAAAGTGCATGTAAGTGTTTGTAAGTGCGTGTAAGTACGTGTAAGTGCGTGTAAGTACGTGTAAGTCCGTGTAAGTACGTGCAAGTGTCTGTAAGTGCAATTAACTGCGTGTAAGTGCGTGTAAGTGCGTGTAAGTGCGTGTAAGAGCGTGTAAGTGTGTGTAAGTGTGTGCAAGTGCATGTAAATGCGTGTAAGTACGTGTATGTGCGTGTAAGTGCATATAAGTGTGTGTAAGTACGTGTAAGTGCATGTAAGTGCGTGTAAGTGCGTGTAAGTGCATGTAAGTGCGTGTAAGTGCATGTTAGTGCGTGTAAGTGCGTGTAAGTGCGTGTAAGTGCGTGTAAGTATGTGTAAGTGCGTGTAACTACATGTAAGTGGGTGTAAGTGCATGTAAGTTCTTGTGAGTGCGTGTAAGTACGTGTAAGTGTGTGTAAGTGCGTGTAAGTGCGCGTAAGTGCGTATAAGTGCATGTAAGTGCGTGTAAGTGCGTGTAAGTGCATGTAAGTGTGTATAAGTGCGTGTAAGTATGAATAAGTACGTGTTAGTACGTGTATGTGCGTACAAGTGCGTGCAAGTGCGTGTAAGTGTGTAGAAGTGCGTGTAAGTACGTGTAAGTGCGTGTAAGTACATGTAAGTGTGTGTAAGTGAGTGTAAGTACACGTAAGTGCGTTTATGTACATGTAAGTGCATGTAAGTGTGTGTGTAAGTGCGTGTAAGTGCATGTAAGTACGTGTAAGTGTGTGTAACTGCGTGTAAGTGCGTGTAAGTGCGGATAAGTACGTGTAAGTGTGTGTAAGTGCGTGTAATTGCGTGTAAGTGCGTGTAATGGCGTGTAAGTGCGTGTAAGTGCGTGTAAGTACATGTAAGTACGTGTAAGTGCGTGTAAGTGCGTGTAAGTGTGTGTAAGTGCGTGTGAGTGTGTGTAAGTGTGTGTAAGTGCCTGTAAGTGCGTGTAAGTGCGAGTAAGTGCGTGTAAGTGCGTGTAAGTGCGTGTGAGTGCGTGTAAGTGTGTGTAAGTGCCTGTAAGTGCGTGTAAGTGCGTGTAAGTGCGTATAAGTGCGTGTAAGTACGTGTAAGTGCGTGTAAGTGCATGTAAGTGTGTGTAAGTGCGTGTAAGTATGAATAAGTGCGTGTTAGTACGTGTATGTGCGTACAAGTGCGTGTAAGTGCGTGTAAGTGTGTATAAGTGCGTGTAAGTGCGTGTAAGTGCGTGTAAGTGCGTGTAAGTGCGTGTAAGTGCGTGTAAGTGTGTGTAAGTGCGTAAAAGTGCGTGTAAGTACTTGTAAGTGCGTGTAAGTGCGTGTAAGTGCATGAAAGTGCTTGTAACTGCGTGTAAGTGCGTGTAACTGCATGTAAGTGTGTGTAAGTGCATGTAAGTGGGTGTAAGTGCGTGTAAGTGCGTGTAAGTGCGTATAAGTGCGTGTAATTACGTGTAAGTGTTTGTAAGTGCGTATAAGTACGTGTAACTGCATGTTAGTGCGTGTAAGTGTGTGTAAGTGAGTATAAGTGCATGTAAGTACGTGTGAGTGCGTGTAAGTGCATGTAAGTGCGTGTAAGTATGTGTAAGTACGTGTAAGTGCGTTTAAGTACGTGTAAGTGTATGTAAGTGCGTGTAAGTACGTGTAAGTGTTTGTAAGTGCGTGTAAGTACGTCTAAGTGCGTGTAAGTTTGTGTAAGTGCGTGTGAGTTTGTGTAAGTGCGTGTAAATGCGTGTAAGTGCAATTAACTGCATATAAGTGCGTATAAATGCGTATAAGTGCGTGTAAGTGTGTGTAAATGTGTGTAAGTGTGTGCAAGTACGTGTAAGTGTGTGTAAGTGTGTGTAAGTGCGTGTAAGTGCATGTAAGAGCGGTTAAGTGTGTGTAAGTGTGTGCAAGTACGTGTGAGTACGTGTAAGTGCGTGTATGTACGTGTAAGTGCATATAAGTGTGTGTAAGTGCGTGTAAGTGCGTGTAAGTGCGTTTAAGTACGTGTAAGTGCGTGTAAGTGCGTGTAAGTGCATGTTAGTGTGTGTAAGTGCGTGTAAGTGCGTGTAAGTGCGTGTAAGTATGTGTAAGTACGTGTAACTGCGTGTAAGTGGATATAAGTGCATGTAAGTTCTTGTAAGTGTGTGTAAGTGCGTGTAAGTACGTGTAAGTGCGTGTAAGTGTGCGTAAGTGTGTGTAAGTGCATGTAAGTGCGTGTAAGTTTGTGTAAGTGCATGTAAGTGCGTGTAAGTGCGTGTAAGTGCCTTTAAGTGCATGTAAGTATGTGTAAGTGCGTACAAGTGCGTGCAAGTGCGTGTAAGTGCGTGGAAGTGCGTGTAAGTATGTGTAAGTATGTGTAAGTGCGTATATGTGTGTGTAGGTGCGTGTAAGTACACGTAAGTGCGTGTATGTGCATGTAAGTGCGTGAAAGTATATGGAAGTGCGTGTAAGTGCATGTAAGTGTGTGTGTAAGTGCGTGTAAGTGCATGTAAGTGTGTGTAAGTGTGTGTAACTGTGTATAAGTGCGTGTAAGTGTGGGTAAGTGTATGTAAGTGCGTGTAAGTGCGTGTAAGTGCATGTAATAGCGTGTAATGGCGTATAAGTGCGTGTAAGTGCGTATAAGTACATGTAAGTGCGTGTAAGTGTGTGTAAGTGCCTGTAAATGTGTGTAAGTGCGTGTAAGTATGTGTAAGTGTGTGTAAGTGCTTGTAAGTGCATGTAAGTACGTGCAACTGCGTGTAAGTACGTGTAAGTGTGTGTAAGTGCATGTAAGTGTGTGTAAGTGCGTGTAAGTGCGTGTAAGTGCTTGTAAGTGTGTGTAAGTGTGTGTAAGTGCATGTAAGTGCGTATAACTGCGTGTAAGTGCGTGTAACTGCGTGTAAGTGTGTGTAAGTGCATTTTAGTGGGTATAAGTGTGTGTAAGTGCGTGTAAGTGCGTGTAAGTGCATGTAAGTGCGTATAAGTGTGTGTAATTGCGTGTAAGTGTTTGAAGTATGTGTAAGTATGTGTAAGTGTATGTAAGTGCGTGTAAGTGTGTGTAAGTGTGTGTAAGTGCGTGTAAGTACGTGTAAGTACGTGTAAGTGCATGTAAGTGTGTGTAAGTACGTGTTAGTGTGTGTAAGTGCGTGTAAGTGCGTGTAAGTGTGTGTAAGTGTGTGTAAGTGCGTGTAAGTACGTGTAAGTACGTGTAAGTGCATGTAAGTGTGTGTAAGTACGTGTTAGTGTGTGTAAGTGCGTGTAAGTGCGTATAAGTGCATGTAAGTGCGTGTAAGTACGTGTAAGTGTTTGTAAGTACGTGTAAGTACGTGTAAGTGCGTGTAAGTGCGTATACGTTCGTGTAAGTGTGTGTAAGTACGTGTAAGTACAATTAGCTGTGTGTAAGTGCGTGTATGTGTGTATAAGTGCGTATAAGTGTGTATAAGTGCGTGTTAGTGTGTGCAAGTACGTGTAAGTACGTGTAAGTGCGTGTAGGTGTGTGTAAGTGCGTATAAGTGTGTGTAAGTGCGTGTAAGTGCGTGTAAGTGCGTGTAAGTGCGTGTAAGTGCATGTAAGTGTTTGTAAGTACGTATAAGTGCGTAGTAGTTCGTGTAAGTACATGTAAGTGTGTGTAAGTACAATTAACTGCATGTAAGTGCGTGTAAGTGCGTGTAAGTGCGTGTAAGTGCGTGTAAGTGCCTGTAAGTGCGTGTAAGTGTGTGTAAGTGTGTATAAGTGCATATACGTGCGTATAAGTGTATGTAAGAGCGTGTAAGTGCGTGTAAGTGTGTGCAACGACGTGTAAGTGCGTGTAAGTGTATATAAGTGCATGTAAGTGCGTGTAAGTGCGTGTAAGTGCGTGTAAGTGCGTGTAAGTACATGTAAGTACATGTAAGTGCGTGTAAGTACGTGTAAGTGTGTGTAAGTGCGTGTAAGTGCATGTTAGTGTGTGTAAGTGCGTGTAAGTGCGTGTAAGTGCGTGTTATTGCGTGTAAGTGGGTGTAAGTGCATGTAAGTTCTTGTAAGTGCGTGTAAGTACGTGTAAGTGCGTGTAAGTATGTGTAAGTGCACGTAAGTGCATGTAAGTGCATACAAGTGCGTGTAAGTGCGTTTAAGTGCATGTAAGTGTGTACAAGTGCGTGTAAGTGCGTGTAAGTGCGTGTAAGTATGTGTAAGTGCATACAAGTGCGTGTAAGTGTGTGTAAGTGCGTGGAAGTGCGTGTAAGTGCGTGTAAGTGTGTGTAAGTGTATGGAACACTGTGTAAGTACATGTAAGTGTGTGTAAGTGCATGTAAGTGTGTGTGTACGTGCGTGTAAGTGCGTATAAGTGTGTGTAACTGCGTGTAAGTGTGTGTAAGTACGGGTAAGTGCGTGTAAGTGCGTGTAAGTGTGTGTAAGTGCGTGTAAGTACGTGTAAGTGCGTGTAAGTACATGTAAGTGTATGTAAGTGCGTGTAAGTGCGTGTAAGTGTGTGTAAGTACGTGTAAGTGGTTGTAAGTGTGTGTAAGTGCATGTAAGTGCGTGTAACTGCGTGTAAGTGTGTGTAAGTGCGTGTAAGTGCTCGTAAGTGTGTGTAAGTGCGTGTAAGTACGTGTAAGTGCTTGTAACTACATGTAACTGCGTGTAAGTGCATGTAAGTGTGTGTAACTGCGTGTAACTGCGTGAAAGTGTATGTAAGTGCGTGTAAGTGGATGTAAGTGCGTGTAAGTGCGTGTAAGTGCGTGTAAGTATGTGTAAGTGCGTTGAAGTGCGTGTAATTGCGTGTAAGTATTTGTAAGTACGTGTAAGTACGTGTAAGTATGTGTAAGTGCGTGTAAGTTCGTGTAAGTGTGTTTAAGTCCGTGTAAGTGCAATTAACTGTGTGTAAGTGTGTGTAAGTACGTGTAAGTGCGTGTAAGTGCGTGTAAGTACGTGTAAATGCGTGTAAGTGCGTGTAAGTACGTGTAAATGCGTGTAAGTGCGTGTAAGTACGTGTAAATGCGTGTAAGTGCGTGTAAGTACGTGTAAATGCGTGTAAGTGCGTGTAAGTACGTGTAAATGCGTGTAAGTGCGTGTAAGTACGTGTAAATGCGTGTAAGTGCGTGTAAGTACGTGTAAATGCGTGTAAGTGCGTGTAAGTACGTGTAAATGCGTGTAAGTGCGTGTAAGTACGTGTAAATGCGTGTAAGTGCGTGTAAGTACGTGTAAATGCGTGTAAGTGCGTGTAAGTACGTGTAAATGCGTGTAAGTGCGTGTAAGTACGTGTAAATGCGTGTAAGTGCGTGTAAGTACGTGTAAATGCGTGTAAGTGCGTGTAAGTACGTGTAAATGCGTGTAAGTGCGTGTAAGTACGTGTAAATGCGTGTAAGTGCGTGTAAGTACGTGTAAATGCGTGTAAGTGCGTGTAAGTACGTGTAAATGCGTGTAAGTGCGTGTAAGTACGTGTAAATGCGTGTAAGTGCGTGTAAGTACGTGTAAATGCGTGTAAGTGCGTGTAAGTACGTGTAAATGCGTGTAAGTGCGTGTAAGTACGTGTAAATGCGTGTAAGTGCGTGTAAGTACGTGTAAATGCGTGTAAGTGCGTGTAAGTACGTGTAAGTGCATGTACGTGTGTGTAAGTGCGTGTAAGTGCGTATAAGTGCTTGTAAGTGCGTTTAAGTGTGTGTAAGTGCATGTAAGTGCGTGTAACTACGTGTAAGTGCGTGTAACTGCGTGTAAGTGTGTGAAGTGCATGTAAGTGGGTATAAGTGCGTGTAAGTGCGTATAAGTACGTGTAAGTGCGTGTAAGTGCGTGTAAGTATGTATAATTGCATGTAAGTGATTGTAAGTACGTGTAAGTATGTGAAAGTGCATGTAAGTGCGTATAAGTACGTGTAAGTGTGTGTAAGTACGTGTAAGTACGTCTAAGTACATATAAGTGCGTGTAAGTATGTGTAAGTGCGTGTAAGTGCGTGTAAGTGCGTGTAAGTGCGTGTAAGTGCGTGTAAGTGTGTGCGAGTACGTGTAAGTGCGTGTAAGTGCGTGTAGGTGCGTGTAAGTGCGTGTAAGTGCGTATAAATGTTTGTAAGTGCGTGTAAGTACGTATAAGTGCGTGTAAGTGCATGTAAGTTCGTGTAAGTACATGTAAGTGCGTGTAAGTGCAATTAACTGCATGTAAGTGCGTGTAAGTGCATGTAAAGGCGTGTAAGTGCATGTAAGTGCGTGTGAGTACGTGTAAGTGCGTGTAAGTACGTATAAGTGCGTATAAGTGCATGTAAGTGCGTGTAAGTGCGTGTAACTGCGTGTAAGTGCGTGTAAGTGCGTGTAAGTGCGTGTGAGTGCGTGTAAGTGTGTGAAAGTGCGTGTAAGTGCATGTTAGTACGTGTAAGTGCGTGCAAGTGCTTGTAAGTGCGTGTAAGTATGTGTAAGTGCGTGTAACTGCGTGTAAGTGGGAATAAGTGCATGTAAGTTCTTGTAAGTGTGTGTTAGTGCGTGTAAGTGCGTGTAAGTGCGCGTAAGTGCGTGTAAGTGCGTATAAGTGCATGTAGGTGCGTATAAGTGCATGTAAGTGCATGTAAGTACGTGTAAGTGCGTGTAAGTGCTTGTAAGTGCGAGTAAGTACGTGTATGTACGTGTAAGTATGTGTAACTGCATGTAAGTGTGTGTAACTACGTGTAAGTGTGTGTAAGTGCGTGTAAGTGGGTGTAAGTGCGTGTAAGTGCATGTAAGTGCGTGTAAGTGCGTGTAAGTTTGTGTAAGTGTGTTTAAGTGCGTGTAAGTGCAATTAACCGCGTGTAAGTGCGTGTAAGTGCGTGTAAGTGCGTGTAAGTGTGTGTACGTTTGTGCAAGTGCGTGTAAGTACGTATAAGTGTGTGTAAGTGTATGTAAGTGCGTGTAAGTGTGTGTAAGTACGTATAAGTGCGTATAAGTGCGTGTAAGTTCTTGTAAGTGCTTGTAAGTGCGTGTAATTCCATGTAAGTGCATACAAGTGCGTGCAAGTGCGTATAAGTGCGTGCGAGTGCTTGTAAGTGCGTGTAAGTGTGTATAAGTGCGTGTAAGTGTGTGTAAGTGCGTGTAAGTACGTGTAAGTACGTGTAAGTGCGCGTAAGTGCGTATAAGTGCGTGTAAGTGCATGTAAGTTCGTATAAGTACGTGTTAGTGTGTGTGTGTAATTGCGTGTAAGTGCGTGTAAGTACGTGTAAGTACGTGTAAGTGCGCGTAAGTGCGTATAAGTGCGTGTAAGTGCATGTAAGTTCGTATAAGTACGTGTTAGTGTGTGTGTGTAATTGCGTGTAAATGCGTAAAAGTGTGTGTAAGTACGTGTAAGTACGTGTAAGTGCGTGCAAGTGCTTGTAAGTGCGTGTAAGTGCGTGTAAGTGTGTGTAAGTGCGTGTAAGTATGTGTAAGTGCATGTAAGTTCGTATAAGTACGTGTTAGTGCGTGTAAGTGCGTGTAAGTACGTGTAAGTACGTGTAAGTGCGTGCAAGTGCTTGTAAGTGCGTGTAAGTGCGTGTAAGTGTGTGTAAGTGCGTGTAAGTATGTGTAAGTGCATGTAAGTTCGTATAAGTACGTGTTAGTGCGTTTAAGTGCGTGTAAGTGCGAGTAAGTGCATGTAAGTGCGTGTAATTGCGTATACGTGCGTGTAAGTGCGTGTAAGTGCGTGTAAGTGCATGTAAGTGCGTGTTAGTACATGTAAGTGCGTGTAAGTGCGTGTAAGTGCGAGTAAGTGCATGTAAGTGCGTGTAATTGCGTATACGTGCGTGTAAGTGCGTGTAAGTGCGTGTAAGTGCATGTAAGTGCGTGTTAGTACATGTAACTGCGTGTAACTGCGTATAAGTATGTGTAAGTGCATGTATGTGCGTATACGTGTGTGTAAGTGCATGTAACTGCGTGTAAGTGCGTGTAAGTATGTGTAAGTACGTGTAAGTGTGTGTAAGTGCGTGTGACTGCGTGAAAGTGCGTGTAAGTGCGTCTAAGTGCGTGTAAGTGTGTGCAAATACGTGTAAGTGTGTGTAAGTGCGTGTGACTGCGTGAAAGTGCGTGTAAGTGTGCGTAAGTACGTGTAAGTGTGTGTAAGTGCGTGTAAGTGCGTGTAAGTGTGTGTAAGTGCACGTAAGTGCGTGTAAGTGTGTGTAAGTGCGTGTAAGTTCTTGTAAGTGCTTGTAAGTGCGTGTAATTGCGTGGAAGTGCATGTAAGTGCCTGTAAGTGCGAGTAAGTACGTCTAAGTGTGTGTAAGTACAATTATCTGCATGTAAGTGCGTGAACGTACATGTAAGTGCGTGTGAGTACGTGTAAGTGCATGTTAGTGCGTGTAAGTACGTTTATTGCGTGTTAGTGCATGTAAGTGCCTGTAAGTGCGAGTAAGTACGTCTAAGTGTGTGTAAGTACAATTATCTGCATGTAAGTGCGTGAACGTACATGTAAGTGCGTGTGAGTACGTGTAAGTGCATGTTAGTGCGTGTAAGTACGTTTATTGCGTGTTAGTGCATGTAAGTGCCTGTAAGTGCGAGTAAGTACGTCTAAGTGTGTGTAAGTACAATTATCTGCATGTAAGTGCGTGAACGTACATGTAAGTGCGTGTGAGTACGTGTAAGTGCATGTTAGTGCGTGTAAGTACGTTTATTGCGTGTTAGTGCATGTAAGTGCCTGTAAGTGCGAGTAAGTACGTCTAAGTGTGTGTAAGTACAATTATCTGCATGTAAGTGCGTGAACGTACATGTAAGTGCGTGTGAGTACGTGTAAGTGCATGTTAGTGCGTGTAAGTACGTTTATTGCGTGTTAGTGCATGTAAGTGCCTGTAAGTGCGAGTAAGTACGTCTAAGTGTGTGTAAGTACAATTATCTGCATGTAAGTGCGTGAACGTACATGTAAGTGCGTGTGAGTACGTGTAAGTGCATGTTAGTGCGTGTAAGTACGTTTATTGCGTGTTAGTGCATGTAAGTGCCTGTAAGTGCGAGTAAGTACGTCTAAGTGTGTGTAAGTACAATTATCTGCATGTAAGTGCGTGAACGTACATGTAAGTGCGTGTGAGTACGTGTAAGTGCATGTTAGTGCGTGTAAGTACGTTTATTGCGTGTTAGTGCATGTAAGTGCCTGTAAGTGCGAGTAAGTACGTCTAAGTGTGTGTAAGTACAATTATCTGCATGTAAGTGCGTGAACGTACATGTAAGTGCGTGTGAGTACGTGTAAGTGCATGTTAGTGCGTGTAAGTACGTTTATTGCGTGTTAGTGCATGTAAGTGCCTGTAAGTGCGAGTAAGTACGTCTAAGTGTGTGTAAGTACAATTATCTGCATGTAAGTGCGTGAACGTACATGTAAGTGCGTGTGAGTACGTGTAAGTGCATGTTAGTGCGTGTAAGTACGTTTATTGCGTGTTAGTGCATGTAAGTGCCTGTAAGTGCGAGTAAGTACGTCTAAGTGTGTGTAAGTACAATTATCTGCATGTAAGTGCGTGAACGTACATGTAAGTGCGTGTGAGTACGTGTAAGTGCATGTTAGTGCGTGTAAGTACGTTTATTGCGTGTTAGTGCATGTAAGTGCCTGTAAGTGCGAGTAAGTACGTCTAAGTGTGTGTAAGTACAATTATCTGCATGTAAGTGCGTGAACGTACATGTAAGTGCGTGTGAGTACGTGTAAGTGCATGTTAGTGCGTGTAAGTACGTTTATTGCGTGTTAGTGCATGTAAGTGCCTGTAAGTGCGAGTAAGTACGTCTAAGTGTGTGTAAGTACAATTATCTGCATGTAAGTGCGTGAACGTACATGTAAGTGCGTGTGAGTACGTGTAAGTGCATGTTAGTGCGTGTAAGTACGTTTATTGCGTGTTAGTGCATGTAAGTGCCTGTAAGTGCGAGTAAGTACGTCTAAGTGTGTGTAAGTACAATTATCTGCATGTAAGTGCGTGAACGTACATGTAAGTGCGTGTGAGTACGTGTAAGTGCATGTTAGTGCGTGTAAGTACGTTTATTGCGTGTTAGTGCATGTAAGTGCCTGTAAGTGCGAGTAAGTACGTCTAAGTGTGTGTAAGTACAATTATCTGCATGTAAGTGCGTGAACGTACATGTAAGTGCGTGTGAGTACGTGTAAGTGCATGTTAGTGCGTGTAAGTACGTTTATTGCGTGTTAGTGCATGTAAGTGCCTGTAAGTGCGAGTAAGTACGTCTAAGTGTGTGTAAGTACAATTATCTGCATGTAAGTGCGTGAACGTACATGTAAGTGCGTGTGAGTACGTGTAAGTGCATGTTAGTGCGTGTAAGTACGTTTATTGCGTGTTAGTGCATGTAAGTGCCTGTAAGTGCGAGTAAGTACGTCTAAGTGTGTGTAAGTACAATTATCTGCATGTAAGTGCGTGAACGTACATGTAAGTGCGTGTGAGTACGTGTAAGTGCATGTTAGTGCGTGTAAGTACGTTTATTGCGTGTTAGTGCATGTAAGTGCCTGTAAGTGCGAGTAAGTACGTCTAAGTGTGTGTAAGTACAATTATCTGCATGTAAGTGCGTGAACGTACATGTAAGTGCGTGTGAGTACGTGTAAGTGCATGTTAGTGCGTGTAAGTACGTTTATTGCGTGTTAGTGCATGTAAGTGCCTGTAAGTGCGAGTAAGTACGTCTAAGTGTGTGTAAGTACAATTATCTGCATGTAAGTGCGTGAACGTACATGTAAGTGCGTGTGAGTACGTGTAAGTGCATGTTAGTGCGTGTAAGTACGTTTATTGCGTGTTAGTGCATGTAAGTGCCTGTAAGTGCGAGTAAGTACGTCTAAGTGTGTGTAAGTACAATTATCTGCATGTAAGTGCGTGAACGTACATGTAAGTGCGTGTGAGTACGTGTAAGTGCATGTTAGTGCGTGTAAGTACGTTTATTGCGTGTTAGTGCATGTAAGTGCCTGTAAGTGCGAGTAAGTACGTCTAAGTGTGTGTAAGTACAATTATCTGCATGTAAGTGCGTGAACGTACATGTAAGTGCGTGTGAGTACGTGTAAGTGCATGTTAGTGCGTGTAAGTACGTTTATTGCGTGTTAGTGCATGTAAGTGCCTGTAAGTGCGAGTAAGTACGTCTAAGTGTGTGTAAGTACAATTATCTGCATGTAAGTGCGTGAACGTACATGTAAGTGCGTGTGAGTACGTGTAAGTGCATGTTAGTGCGTGTAAGTACGTTTATTGCGTGTTAGTGCATGTAAGTGCCTGTAAGTGCGAGTAAGTACGTCTAAGTGTGTGTAAGTACAATTATCTGCATGTAAGTGCGTGAACGTACATGTAAGTGCGTGTGAGTACGTGTAAGTGCATGTTAGTGCGTGTAAGTACGTTTATTGCGTGTTAGTGCATGTAAGTGCCTGTAAGTGCGAGTAAGTACGTCTAAGTGTGTGTAAGTACAATTATCTGCATGTAAGTGCGTGAACGTACATGTAAGTGCGTGTGAGTACGTGTAAGTGCATGTTAGTGCGTGTAAGTACGTTTATTGCGTGTTAGTGCATGTAAGTGCCTGTAAGTGCGAGTAAGTACGTCTAAGTGTGTGTAAGTACAATTATCTGCATGTAAGTGCGTGAACGTACATGTAAGTGCGTGTGAGTACGTGTAAGTGCATGTTAGTGCGTGTAAGTACGTTTATTGCGTGTTAGTGCATGTAAGTGCCTGTAAGTGCGAGTAAGTACGTCTAAGTGTGTGTAAGTACAATTATCTGCATGTAAGTGCGTGAACGTACATGTAAGTGCGTGTGAGTACGTGTAAGTGCATGTTAGTGCGTGTAAGTACGTTTATTGCGTGTTAGTGCATGTAAGTGCCTGTAAGTGCGAGTAAGTACGTCTAAGTGTGTGTAAGTACAATTATCTGCATGTAAGTGCGTGAACGTACATGTAAGTGCGTGTGAGTACGTGTAAGTGCATGTTAGTGCGTGTAAGTACGTTTATTGCGTGTTAGTGCATGTAAGTGCCTGTAAGTGCGAGTAAGTACGTCTAAGTGTGTGTAAGTACAATTATCTGCATGTAAGTGCGTGAACGTACATGTAAGTGCGTGTGAGTACGTGTAAGTGCATGTTAGTGCGTGTAAGTACGTTTATTGCGTGTTAGTGCATGTAAGTGCCTGTAAGTGCGAGTAAGTACGTCTAAGTGTGTGTAAGTACAATTATCTGCATGTAAGTGCGTGAACGTACATGTAAGTGCGTGTGAGTACGTGTAAGTGCATGTTAGTGCGTGTAAGTACGTTTATTGCGTGTTAGTGCATGTAAGTGCCTGTAAGTGCGAGTAAGTACGTCTAAGTGTGTGTAAGTACAATTATCTGCATGTAAGTGCGTGAACGTACATGTAAGTGCGTGTGAGTACGTGTAAGTGCATGTTAGTGCGTGTAAGTACGTTTATTGCGTGTTAGTGCATGTAAGTGCCTGTAAGTGCGAGTAAGTACGTCTAAGTGTGTGTAAGTACAATTATCTGCATGTAAGTGCGTGAACGTACATGTAAGTGCGTGTGAGTACGTGTAAGTGCATGTTAGTGCGTGTAAGTACGTTTATTGCGTGTTAGTGCATGTAAGTGCCTGTAAGTGCGAGTAAGTACGTCTAAGTGTGTGTAAGTACAATTATCTGCATGTAAGTGCGTGAACGTACATGTAAGTGCGTGTGAGTACGTGTAAGTGCATGTTAGTGCGTGTAAGTACGTTTATTGCGTGTTAGTGCATGTAAGTGCCTGTAAGTGCGAGTAAGTACGTCTAAGTGTGTGTAAGTACAATTATCTGCATGTAAGTGCGTGAACGTACATGTAAGTGCGTGTGAGTACGTGTAAGTGCATGTTAGTGCGTGTAAGTACGTTTATTGCGTGTTAGTGCATGTAAGTGCCTGTAAGTGCGAGTAAGTACGTCTAAGTGTGTGTAAGTACAATTATCTGCATGTAAGTGCGTGAACGTACATGTAAGTGCGTGTGAGTACGTGTAAGTGCATGTACGTATGTGTAAGTGCGTGTAAGTGCGTGTAAGTGCGCGTAAGTGCGTGTAAGTGCGTATAAGTGCATGTAAGTGCGTATAAGTGCGTGTAAGTGCATGTAAGTACGTGTAAGTGCGTGTAAGTTCGTGTAAGTGTATGTAAGTGCGTGTAAGTGCGTGGAACACTGTGTAAGTACGTGTAAGTCCGTGTAAGTGTATGTAAGGGTGTGTAAGTGCGTTTAAGTATGTGTAAGTACGTGTAAGTGTGTCGAACTGCGTGTAAGTGCATGTAAGTGCGGGTAAGTGTGTGTAAGTGCGTGTAATGCATGTAACTGCGTGTAAGTGCGTGTAATTGCGTGTAAGTGCGCATAAGTACGTGTAAGTACATGTACGTGTGTGTAAGTGCGTGTAAGTGCGTGTAAGTGTGTGTAAGTACGTGTAAGTGCGTGTAAGTGTGTATAAGTGCCTGTAAGTGCGTGTAAGTGCGTGTAACTGTGTATAAGTGCGTGTAAGTGTGTGTAAGTGCTCGTAAGTGTGTGTAAGTGTGTGTAAGTTTGTGTAAGTGCTTGTAAGTGCGAGTAAGTACGTGTAAGTATGTGTAAGTATGTGTAACTGCGTGTAAGTGTGTGTTACTGCGTGTAAGTGTGTGTAAGTGCGTGTAATTGGGTGTAAGTGCGTGTAAGTGCGAGTAAGTACGTGTAAGTATGTGTAAGTATGTGTAACTGCGTGTAAGTGTGTGTTACTGCGTGTAAGTGTGTGTAAGTGCGTGTAATTGGGTGTAAGTGCGTGTAAGTGCGTGTAAGTGCGTGTAAGTGCGTGTAAGTTTGTGTAAGTGTGTTTTAGTGCGTGTAAGTGCGTGTAATTGCGTGTAAGTGCGTGTAAGTACGTGTAAGTGCGTGTAAGTGCATGTAAGTGCGTGTAAGTGCGTGTAAGTGCGTGTAAGTACGTGTAAGTGCGTGTAAGTGCATGTAAGTGCGTGTAAGTGCGTGTAAGTGAGTATAAGTGCGTGCAAGTGCTTGTAAGTGCGTGTAAGTGTGTATAAGTGCATGTAAGTGTGTGTAAGTGCGTGTAAGTATGTGTAAGTATGTGTAAGTGCGCGTAAGTGCGTGTAAGCGTGTGTAAGTGTGTGTAAGTTATTGAAAGTGCTTGTAAGTGTCTGTAATTGCGTGTAAATGCGTAAACGTGCGTGTAAGTACGTGTAAGTACGTGTAAGTGCGTGTAAGTACTTGTAAGTGCGTGTAAGTGCGTGAAAGTGTGTGTAAGTGCGTGTAAGTGCGTGTAAGTGCATGTACGTGCGTGTAAGTGCGTGTAAGTGCGTGTAAGTGCATGTACGTGCGTGTAAGTGCGTGTAAGTGCGTGTAAGTGCATGTACGTGCGTGTAAGTGCGTGTAAGTGCGTGTAAGTGCATGTACGTGCGTGTAAGTGCGTGTAAGTGCGTGTAAGTGCATGTACGTGCGTGTAAGTGCGTGTAAGTGCGTGTAAGTGCATGTACGTGCGTGTAAGTGCGTGTAAGTGCGTGTAAGTGCATGTACGTGCGTGTAAGTGCGTGTAAGTGCGTGTAAGTGCATGTACGTGCGTGTAAGTGCGTGTAAGTGCGTGTAAGTGCATGTACGTGCGTGTAAGTGCGTGTAAGTGCGTGTAAGTGCATGTACGTGCGTGTAAGTGCGTGTAAGTGCGTGTAAGTGCATGTACGTGCGTGTAAGTGCGTGTAAGTGCGTGTAAGTGCATGTACGTGCGTGTAAGTGCGTGTAAGTGCGTGTAAGTGCATGTACGTGCGTGTAAGTGCGTGTAAGTGCGTGTAAGTGCATGTACGTGCGTGTAAGTGCGTGTAAGTGCGTGTAAGTGCATGTACGTGCGTGTAAGTGCGTGTAAGTGCGTGTAAGTGCATGTACGTGCGTGTAAGTGCGTGTAAGTGCGTGTAAGTGCATGTACGTGCGTGTAAGTGCGTGTAAGTGCGTGTAAGTGCATGTACGTGCGTGTAAGTGCGTGTAAGTGCGTGTAAGTGCATGTACGTGCGTGTAAGTGCGTGTAAGTGCGTGTAAGTGCATGTACGTGCGTGTAAGTGCGTGTAAGTGCGTGTAAGTGCATGTACGTGCGTGTAAGTGCGTGTAAGTGCGTGTAAGTGCATGTACGTGCGTGTAAGTGCGTGTAAGTGCGTGTAAGTGCATGTACGTGCGTGTAAGTGCGTGTAAGTGCGTGTAAGTGCATGTACGTGCGTGTAAGTGCGTGTAAGTGCGTGTAAGTGCATGTACGTGCGTGTAAGTGCGTGTAAGTGCGTGTAAGTGCATGTACGTGCGTGTAAGTGCGTGTAAGTGCGTGTAAGTGCATGTACGTGCGTGTAAGTGCGTGTAAGTGCGTGTAAGTGCATGTACGTGCGTGTAAGTGCGTGTAAGTGCGTGTAAGTGCATGTACGTGCGTGTAAGTGCGTGTAAGTGCGTGTAAGTGCATGTACGTGCGTGTAAGTGCGTGTAAGTGCGTGTAAGTGCATGTACGTGCGTGTAAGTGCGTGTAAGTGCGTGTAAGTGCATGTACGTGCGTGTAAGTGCGTGTAAGTGCGTGTAAGTGCATGTACGTGCGTGTAAGTGCGTGTAAGTGCGTGTAAGTGCATGTACGTGCGTGTAAGTGCGTGTAAGTGCGTGTAAGTGCATGTACGTGCGTGTAAGTGCGTGTAAGTGCGTGTAAGTGCATGTACGTGCGTGTAAGTGCGTGTAAGTGCGTGTAAGTGCATGTACGTGCGTGTAAGTGCGTGTAAGTGCGTGTAAGTGCATGTACGTGCGTGTAAGTGCGTGTAAGTGCGTGTAAGTGCATGTACGTGCGTGTAAGTGCGTGTAAGTGCGTGTAAGTGCATGTACGTGCGTGTAAGTGCGTGTAAGTGCGTGTAAGTGCATGTACGTGCGTGTAAGTGCGTGTAAGTGCGTGTAAGTGCATGTACGTGCGTGTAAGTGCGTGTAAGTGCGTGTAAGTGCATGTACGTGCGTGTAAGTGCGTGTAAGTGCGTGTAAGTGCATGTACGTGCGTGTAAGTGCGTGTAAGTGCGTGTAAGTGCATGTACGTGCGTGTAAGTGCGTGTAAGTGCGTGTAAGTGCATGTACGTGCGTGTAAGTGCGTGTGACTGTGTGAAAGTGCGTGTAAGTGCGTGTAAGTGCGTGTAAGTGTGTGCAAGTACGTGTAAGTGCGTGTAAGTGCGTGTGACTACGTGAAAGTGCATGTAAGTGCGTGTAAGTACGTGTAAGTGTGTGTAAGTGTGTGTAAGTGCGTGTAAGTGTGTGTAAGTGCACGTAAGTGCGTGTAAGAGTGTGTTAGTGCGTGTAAGTTCTTGTAAGTGCTTGTAAGTACGTGTAATTGTGTGGAAATGCATATAAGTGCGTGTAAGTGCGTGTAAGTGTGTATAAGTGCGTCCAAGTGCTTGTAAGTGCATGTAAGTGCGTGTAAGTGCGTGTAAGTGTGTGTAAGTACGTGTAAGTGCGTGTAAGTGCGTGTAAGTGCGTGTAAGTGCGTGTAAGTGCGTGTAAGTGCGTGTAAGTTCTTGTAAGTGCTTGTAAGTGCGTCTAATTGTGTATAAGTGCGTATAAGTGTGTGTAAGTGTGTGTAAGTGCGTGTAAGTGCGTGCAAGTGCGTGCAAGTGCTTGTCAGTGCACGTAAGTGCGTATAAGTACGTGTAAGTGCATGTAAGTACGTTTATTGCGTGTTAGTGTGTATAAGTGCGTGTAAGTGCGAGTAAGTGCATGTAAGTGCGTGTAAGTGCGCATACGTGCGTATACGTGCGTGTAAGTGCGTGTAAGTACGTGTAAGTGCGTGTAAGTATGTGTAAGTGTGTGTAACTGCGTGTAAGTGCGTGTAAGTGCGTGTTAGTGCGTGTAAGTGCTTGTAAGTGCGTGTAAGTGCATGAAAGTGTGTGTAAGTGCGTATAAGTACGTGTAAGTATGTCTAAGTGAGTGTAAGTGCGTGTAACTGCATGTAACTGCGTGTAAGTGCGTGTAAGTGCGTGTAAGTACGTATAAGTGCGTGTAAGTGAATCTAACTGTGTGTAAGTACGTGTAAGTGCGTGTAAGTGCGTGTAAGTGCATGTAAGCACGTGTAAGTTTGTGTAAGTGCGTGTAAGTGCGTGTAACTGCGTGTAAGTGGGTGTAAGTGCGTATAAGTGTGTGTAAGTGCGTATAAGTGCGTGTAAGTGCTTGTAAGTGCCTGTAAGTGTGTGTAAGTGCGTGTAAGTGCGTGTAACTGTGTATATGTGTGTGTAACTGCGTGTAAGTGTGTGTAAGTGCGTGTAAGTGTGTGTAAGTGCGTGTAAGTGCGTGTAAGTGCGTGTAAGTTCGTGTAAGTACGTATAAGTATGTGTAAGTGCATGTAAGTGTTTGTAAGTACGTGTAAGTACATGTAAGTGCGTGTAAGTACGTGTAAGTTCGTGTAAGTACGTGTAAGTGTGTGTAAGTGCAATTAACTGCGTGTAAGTGCATGTAAGTACGTGTAAGTGCGTGTAAGAGCGTGTAAGTACGTGTAAGTGTGTGCAAGTGCGTGTAAGTGTGTGTAAGTAAGTGTATGTGCGTGTAAGTGCATGGAAGTATGTGTAAGTGCGTGTAAGTGCGTGTAAGTGCGTGTAATTGTGTGTAAGTGCGTGTAAGTACATGTAAGTGCGTGTAAGTACGTGTAAGTGCGTGTAAGTGCGTGTAAGTGCATGTAAGTGCGTGTAAGTGCATGTAAGTGCGTGTAAGTGCATGTAAGTGCGTGTAAGTGCATGTAAGTGCGTGTAAGTGCATGTAAGTGCGTGTAAGTGCATGTAAGTGCGTGTAAGTGCATGTAAGTGCGTGTAAGTGCATGTAAGTGCGTGTAAGTGCATGTAAGTGCGTGTAAGTGCGTGTAAGTGTGTGTAAGTAAGTGTATGTGCGTGTAAGTGCATGGAAGTATGTGTAAGTGCGTGTAAGTGCGTGTAAGTGCGTGTAATTGTGTGTAAGTGCGTGTAAGTACATGTAAGTGCGTGTAAGTACGTCTAAGTACGTGTAAGTGTGTGTAAGTGCATGTAAGTACGTGTAAGTACGTGTAAGTACGTGTAAGTGTTTGTTAGTGCGTGTAAGTACGTGTAAGTGTGTGTAAGTGCGTGTAAGTTTGTGTAAGTGCGTGTAAGTGCGTGTAAGTGCGTGTGAGTGCGTAAGTACATGTAAGTGCGTGTAAGTGCGTGTAAGTGCATATAACTGCGTGTAAGTGTGTGTAAGTGTATGTAAGTGCGTGGAAGTGCGTCTAAGTGCGTGTAAGTGCGTGGAAGTGCGTGGAAGTGCGTGTTAGTGCTTGTAAGTATGTGTAAGTGCGTGTAACTGCGTGTAAGTGGGTATAAGTGCATGTAAGTTTTTGTAAGTGCGTGTAAGTGCGTGTAAGTGCGTGTAAGTGCGCATAAGTGCGTGTAAGTGCATGTAAGTGCGTGTAAGTGCGTGTACGTACATATAAGTGCGTGTAAGTATGTGTAAGTGCGTACAAGTGCATGCAAGTACGTGTAAGTGCGTGGAAGTGCGTGTAAGTGCATGTAAGTACGTGTAAGTGAGTGGAACACTGTGTAAGTATGTGTAAGTGCGTGTAAGTGCGTGTAAGTGTGTGTAAGTGCGTGTAAGTACACGTAAGTGCGTGTATGTATGTATAAGTACGTGTAACTGCGTGTAAGTGCGTGTTATTACGTGTAAGTGCGTGTAAATGCGTGTAAGTGCGTATAAGTACGTGTAAGTGTGGGTAAGTGTGTATAAGTGCGTGTAAGTGCGTGTAAGTGCGTGTAAGTACGTGTAACTCAATGTAACTGCATGTAACTGCATGTAAGTGCGTATAAGTGTGTGTAAGTGCATGTAAGTGCGTGTAAGTGCGTGCAAGTGCTTGTAAGTAAGTGTAAGTACGTGTAAGTGCGTGTAAGTGTGTGTAAGTACGTGTAAGTGTGTATAAGTACGTGTAAGTGCGTGTAAGTGCGTGTAAGTGCGGGTAAGTACGAGTAAGTACGTGTAAGTGTGTGTAAGTACATATTCGTGTGTATAAGTGCGTGTACGTGCGTGTAAGTGCGTGTAAGTGCGTGTAAGTCATGTAAGTGTGTGTAATTGCGTGTAAGTGTGTATAAGTGCGTGTAAGTGCGTATAAGTGTGTGTAAGTGCGTGTAAGTGCGTGTAAGTGTGTGTAAGTACGTATAAGTGTGTGTAACTGTGTGTAAGTGCGTGTAAGTGCGTGTAAGTGTGTGTAAGTGTGTGTAAGTGCGTGTAAGTATATGTAAGTACGTGTAAGTACGTTTAAGTGCATGTGAGTACGTGTAAGTATGTGTAAGTACGTGTAAGTGCGTGTAAGTACGTGTAAGTGCGTATAAGTACGTCTAAGTGTATGCAAGTACATGTAATTGTGTGTAAGTGCATGTAAGTGCGTGTAAGTGCGTATAAGTGCGTGTAAGTGCGTGTAAGTACGTGTATGTGGGTGTAAGTATGTGTAAGTACGTATAAGTACGTGTTAGTGTATATACGTGCGTGTAATTGCGTGTAAGTACGTGTAAGTACGTGTAAGTGTGTATAAGTACGTGTAAGTGTGTGTAAGTGCGTGTAAGTGCGCATAAGTGCATGTAAGTGTGTGGAAGTGCATGTAAGTACGTGTAAGTGCACGTAACTACATGTATGTGCGTGTAAGTGCGTGTAAGTGCGTGTACGTGCATGCAAGTACTTGTAAGTGCGTGTAAGTACGTGTAAGTGCGTGTAAGTGCGTGTAAGTTTGTATAAGTGCGTGTAAGTGCAATTAACTGCGTGTAAGTGCGTGTAAGTACATGTAAGTGCGTGTAAGTGTGTATAAGTATGTGTAAGTGTGTGCAAGTGCGTGTAAGTGCGTGTAAGTACGTGTAAGTGCGTGTAAGAACGTGTAAGTGCGTGTAAGCACATTTAAGTGCGTGTAAGTGCGTGTAAGTGCGTGTAAGTGCGTGTAAGTGCGTGTATGTGCGTATAAGTACATGTAAGTGCGTGTAAGTGTGTATGAGTATGTATAAGTGCATGTAAGTGTATGTAAGTGTGTGTAAGTGTGTGTAAGTATGTGTAAGAGCATGTAGGTGTGTGTAAGTCTGTGTAAGTGCGCGTAAGTACGTGTAAGTGTGTATAAGTACGTGTAAGTGTGTGCAAGTGTGTGTAAATGCGTGTAAGTGCGTGTAAGTGCGTGTAAGTGCGTGTAAGTGCATGTAAGTGCGTGTAAGTACGTATAAGTGCATGTATGTACGTGTTAGTGTGTGTGTGTGTGTAAGTGCATGTAAGTACGTGTAAGTGCGTGTAAGTGCGTGTAAGTGCGTATAAGTGTGTGTAAGTTCGTGTAAGTGCGTGTAAGTGCGTGTAAGTGCGTGTAAGTGCGTGTAAGTGTGTGTAAGTATGTGTAAGTGCATGTAGGTGCGTATAAGTCTGTGTAAGTATGCGTAAGTGCGTGTAAGTGCGGTTAAGTGTGTATAAGTGTATGTAAGTGCGTGTAAGTGTGTGTAAGTACGTGTAAGTACGTGTAAGTGCGTGTAAGTGCGTGTAAGTGTATGTAAGTACGTGTAAATGTGTGTAAGTCCATGTAAGTGCGTGTAAGCATGTGTAAGTGTGTGTAACTGTGTGTAAGTGTGTGTAAGTGCGTATAAGTGTGTATGTGCGTGTAAGTACATGTAAGTGTATGTAAGTGCGTGTAAGTGCGTGTAAGTGCGTGTAAGTGCATGTAAGTACGTGTAAGTGCGTATAAGTGCGTGTAAGTGCGTGTAAGTGCGTGTGAGTGCCTGTATGTGCATGTAAGTGCGTGTAAGTGCATGTAAGTGCATGTAAGTGCGTGTAAGTGCGTGTAAGTGTATGTAAGTGTGTATAACTGCGTGTAAGTGCGTGTAAGTGCCGGTAAGTGCGTGTAAGTGTGGGTAAGTGCATGTAAGTGCGTGTAAGTGCGTGTAA
>SZWC01017705.1:15719-27552 GCA_023375785.1 Penium margaritaceum | reverse complement strand
GTGTAAGTGTGTGTAAGTGCGTGTAAGTGCGTGTAAGTTCTTGTAAGTGCTTGTAAGTGCATGTAATTGCGTGTAAGTGCGTATAAGTGCGTGTAAGTTTGTGTGAGTGCGTGTAAGTGCGTGTAAGTGCTTGTAAGTGCGTGTAAGTGCGTGTAAGTGCGTGTAAGTACACGTAAGTACGTGTAAGTACGTTTGAGTGCATGCAAGTGCATATAAGTGCGTGTAAGTACGTGTAAGTGCATATAAGTATGTGTAAGTGCGTGTAGGTACGTGTAAGTCCGTGTAAGTGCGTGTAAGTGTGTATACGTGCATGTAAGTGCGTGTAAGTGTGTGTAAGTGTGTGTAAGTGTGTGTAAGTGCGTGTAAGTATGTGTAAGTGCGTGTAAGTGCATGTAAGTGTGTGTAAGTGCATGTAAATGCGTGTAAGTGCATGTAAGTGCGTGTAAGTACGTGTAAGTGCGTGTAACTGTGTGTAAGTGTGTGTAAGTGTGTGTAAGTACGTGTAAGTGCATGTAAGTACGTGTAAGTGTATGTAAGTGCGTGTAAGTGCGTGTAAGTGTGTGTAAGTTCGTGTAAGTGCATGTAAGTGCATGTAAGTACGTGTAAGTGTGTGTACGTGCGTGTAAGTGTGTGGAAGTGCGTGTAAGTATTGATAAGTGCGTGTAAGTACGTGGAAGTGCGTGTAAGTGCGTGTAATTGGGTGTAAGTGCGTGTAAGGACATATAAGTGCGTGTAAGTGCATGTAAGTGCGTGTAAATACGTGTAAGTACGTGTTAAGTGCGTGTAAGTGTGTGTAAGTACGTGAAAGTGCGTGTAAGTACGTGTAAGTGCGTGTAAGTACGTGTAAGTGCGTGTAAGTGCGTATAAGTACGTATAAGTGTTTGTAAGTACATGTAAGTACTTGTAAGTGCGTGTAAGTGCGTGTACGTTCGTGTAAGTGTGTGTAAGTGTGTGTAAGTGCAATTAACTGCGTGTAAGTGCGTGTAAGTACGTGTAAGTGTGTGCAAGTGCGTGTAAGTGCGTGTAAGTGCATGTAAGTGTGTGTAAATGCGTGTAAGTGTGTGTAAGTGCGTGTAAGTGCGTGTAAGTGGGTGTAAGTGCGCGTAGGTGCATGTAAGTGCATGTAAGTACGTGTAAGTTCTTGTAAGTGCTTGTAAGTGCATGTAATTGCGTGTAAGTGCGTATTAGTGCGTGTAAGTACGTGTAAGTGCGTGTAAGTACGTGTAAGTGCTTGTAAGTGCTTGTAAGTGCGTGTAGGTGCGTGTAAGTGCGTGTTAAGTGTGTGTAAGTACGCGTGAGTGCATGTAAGTGCGTGTAAGTGCGTGTAAGTGCATGTAAGTGCGTGTAAGTGCGTGTAAGTGTGTGTAAGTGCGTGTAAGTGCATGTAAGTGCAGGTAAGTGCGTGTAAGTGCATGTAAGTGCGTGTAAGTGCGTGTAAGTGTGTGTAAGTGCGTGTAAGTGCATGTAAGTGCAGGTAAGTGCGTGTAAGTGCATGTAAGTGCGTGTAAGTGCGTGTAAGTGTGTGTAAGTGCGTGTAAGTGCATGTAAGTGCAGGTAAGTGCGTGTAAGTGCATGTAAGTGCGTGTAAGTGCGTGTAAGTGTGTGTAAGTGCGTGTAAGTGCATGTAAGTGCAGGTAAGTGCGTGTAAGTGCATGTAAGTGCGTGTAAGTGCGTGTAAGTGTGTGTAAGTGCGTGTAAGTGCATGTAAGTGCAGGTAAGTGCGTGTAAGTGCATGTAAGTGCGTGTAAGTGCGTGTAAGTGTGTGTAAGTGCGTGTAAGTGCATGTAAGTGCAGGTAAGTGCGTGTAAGTGCATGTAAGTGCGTGTAAGTGCGTGTAAGTGCGTGTAAGTCCGTGTAAGTGTGCGTAAGTGCGTGTAAGTGCGTATAAGTGCGTATAAGTGTGTGTAAGTGTGTGTAAGTGCATGTAAGTGCGTGTAAGTGCGTGTAAGTGCGTGTAAGTGTGTGTAAGTGCGTGTAAGTCTATGTAAGTGCGTAAAAGTGTGTGGAAGTGCGTGTAAGTTTGTGTAAGTATATGTAAGTGCATGTAAGTGCGTGTAACTACGTGTAAGTGCATGTAAGTGTGTTTAAGTGCGTATAAGTGCGTATAAGTGCATGTAAGTACGTGTAAGTGCATGTAAGTGCGTGTAAGTACGTGTAAGTGCGTATAAGTGCGTGTAAGCATGTGTAACTGCGTGTAAGTGCGTGTAAATGAGGGTAAGTACGTGTAAATGCGTGTAAGTGCGTGTAAGTGTGTGTAAGTGCGTGTAAGTGCGTGCACATGCATGTAAGTACGTGTAAGTGCGTGTAAGTATGTGTACGTGCGTATAAGTGCGTGTAAGTGTGTGCAAGTACGTGTAAGTATGTATAAGTACGTGTAACTGCGTGTACATGTGTATAAGTGCGTATAAGTACGTATAAGTGCGTGTAAGCACGTGCAAGTGCATGTAAGTGCATGTAAGTGCGTGTAAGTGTGTGTAAGTGCGTGTAAGTACGTGTAAGTCTTTGTAAGTACATGTAAGTACGTGTAAGTGTGTGTAAGTGCGTGTAAGTTCATGTAAGTGTGTGTAAGTGCGTGTAAGTGCAATAAACTACGTGTAAGTGCGTGTAAGTGCGTGTAAGTGCGTGTAAGTACGTGTAAGTGTGTGCAAGTATGTATAAGTGTGTATAAGTGCGTGTAAGTGTGTGTAAGTGCGTGTAAGTATGTATAAGTGCCTGTAAGTGCGTGTAAGTGTGTGTAAGTGTGAATAAGTGTGTGTAAGTACGTGTAAGTGCGTGTAATTGCATGGAAGTCTTTGTTAGTGCGTGTAAGTTCGTGTAAGTATGTCTAAGTGTGTGCAAGTGCGTGTAAGTGCGTGGAAGTGCATGTAAGTGTGTGTAAATGCGTGTAAGTGTGTGTAAGTGCGTGTAAGTGCGTGTAAGTGCGTGTAAGTACGCGTAAGTCCGTGTAAGTGCGTATAAGTGCGTGTAAGTTCTTGTAAGTACTTGTAAGTGCATGTAATTGCCTGTAAGTGCGTATAAGTGCGTGTAAGTACGTGTAAGTGCGTGTAAGTACGTGTAAGTGCTTGTAAGTGCTTGTAAGTGCGTGTAAGTGCGCGTAAGTGCGTGTAAGTATGTGTAAGTACGTGTGAGTGCATGTAAGTACGTGCAAGTGCGTGTAAGTGCATGTACGTGCGTGTAAGTGCGTATAAGTGTATTTAAGTGCGTGTAAGTGTGTGTGTAAGTACGTGCAAGTGCGTGTAGGTGCGTATAAGTCCATGTAAGTACGCGTAAGTACGTGTAAGTGCGTGTAAGTACGTATAAGTGTGTGTAAGTGCGTGTAAGTGCATGTAAGTGCATGTAAGTGCGTGTAAGTGCATGTAAGTGCGTGAAAATGTGTGTAAGTGCGTGTAAATGCGTGTAAGTGCATGTAAGTACGTGTAAGTATGACTAAGTGCGTGTAACTGCGTGTAAGTGCATGTAAAAGCATGTAAGTGCGTGTAAGTGCGTGTAAGTGTGTGTAAGTGCGTGTAAGTATATGTAAGTGCGTGTAAGTGCGTGTAAGTACGTGTAAGCTTGTGTAAGTGTATGTAAGTGCATGTAAGTGCGTGTAAGTACGTGTAAGTGTGTGTAAGTGTGTGTAAGTGTGTGTAAGTGCGTGTAAGTGTAATTAAGTACGTGGAAGTGCATGTAAGTGCGTGTAAGTACGTGTAAGTGCGTATAAGTGCGTGTAAGTATGTGTAACTGCGTGTAAGTGCGTGTAAGTGTGGGTAAGTACGTGTAAGTGCGTGTAAGTACGTGTAAGTGCGTGTAAGTGCGTGTAAGTGCGTGTAAGTGCGTGTAAGTGCGTGTAAGTGCGTGTAAGTATGTGTAAGTGCGTGTAAGTGCGTGTAAGTACGTGTAAGTGCGTGTAAGTGCGTGTAAGTGTGTGTAAGTGTATGTAAGTGCGTGTAAGTGTAATTAAGTACGTGGAAGTGCATGTAAGTGCGTGTAAGTACGTGTAAGTGCGTATAAGTGCGTGTAAGTATGTGTAACTGCGTGTAAGTGCGTGTAAGTGCGGGTAAGTACGTGTAAGTGCGTGTAAGTGCGTGTAAGTGTGTGTAAGTGTATGTAAGTGCGTGTAAGTGTAATTAAGTACGTGGAAGTGCATGTAAGTGCGTGTAAGTACGTGTAAGTGCGTATAAGTGCGTGTAAGTATGTGTAACTGCGTGTAAGTGCGTGTAAGTGCGGGTAAGTACGTGTAAGTGCGTGTAAGTGCGTGTAAGTGTGTGTAAGTGTATGTAAGTGCGTGTAAGTGTAATTAAGTACGTGGAAGTGCATGTAAGTGCGTGTAAGTACGTGTAAGTGCGTATAAGTGCCTGTAAGTGCGTGTAAGTGCGTGTAAGTACGTATAAGTGTTTGTAAGTGCATGTAAGTACGTGCAAATGCGTGTAAGTGCGTGTAAGTTTGTGTAAGTGCGTGTAAGTGCGTGTAAGTGCAATTAACTGCGTGTAAGTGCGTGTAAGTGCGTGTAAGTGCGTGTAAGTACGTGTAAGTGCGTATAAGTGCCTGTAAGTGTGTGTAAGTGCGTGTAAGTACGTATAAGTGCATGTAAGTGCGTGTAAGTGCGTGTAATTGTGTGTAAGTCTTTGTTAGTGCGTGTAAGTATGTGTAAGTGTGTGTAAGTGTGTGTAAGTTTGTGTAAGTGCGTGTAAGTGCGTGTAAGTGCAATTAACTGTGGGTAAGTGCGTATAAGTGCGTGTAAGTGCGTGTAAGTGCGTGTAAGTGCATGTAAGTGTGTGCAAGTGCGTGTAAGTGTGTGTAAGTGCGTGTAAGTGTTAAGTGCCTGTAAGTGGTGTGTGTAAGTGTGTGTAAGTGCGTGTAAGTGCGTGTAAGTGCGTGTAAGTGCGTATAAGTACGTGTAAGTGCGTGTAAGTGCGTATAAGTGCGTGTAAGTGCGTGTAAGTGCGTGTAAGTGCATGTAAGTGTGTGCAAGTGCGTGTAAGTGTGTGTAAGTGCGTGTAAGTGTGTGTAAATGCGTGTAAGTGTGTGTAAGTGTGTGTAAGTGCGTGTAAGTGCGTGTAAGTGCACGTAAGTGCGTGTGAGTGTGTGTAAGTACGTGTAAGTTCTTGTAAGTGCTTGTAAGTGCATGTAATTGCATTTAAGTGCGTATAAGTGCGTGTAAGTGCGTGTAAGTGCGTGTAAGTACGTGTAAGTGCTTGTAAGTGCTCGTAAGTGCGTGTAAGTACGTATAAGTGCGTGTAAGTGTGTGTAAGTACGTGTGAGTATATGTAAGTGTGTGTAAGTGTGTGTAAGTGCTTGTAAGTGCGTGTAAGTGTGTGTATGTGTGTGTAAGTGTGTGTAAGTGCGTGTATGTGTGTGTAAGTGTGTGTAAGTGCGTGTAAGTGTGTGTAATTACATGTAAGTACGTGTAGGTGCGTGTAAGTCCGTGTAAGTGCGCGCAAGTGCGTGTAAGTACGTGTAAGTGCATATATGTGTGTGTATGTGTGTGTAAGTGCATGTAAGTGCGTGTAAGTGCGTGTAAGTACGTGTAAGTGTGTGTAAGTGTGTGTAAGTGGGTGTAAATGCGTGTAAGTGGATGTAAGTACGTGTCAGCACGTGTAAGTGCGTGTAACTGCGAGTAATTGCGTGTAAGTGCGCGTAAGTGTGTGTAAGTGTGTGTAAGTGCGTGTAAGTGCGTGTAAGTGTATGTAAGTGCGTGTAAGTGCGTGTAAGTGTGTGTAAGTTTGTGTAAGTGTATGTAAGTGAATGTAAGTGCGTGTAAGTACGTGTAAGTGCGTGTAAGTGTGTGTAAGTGCGTGTAAGTGCGTGAAAGTGCATGTAAGTACGTGTAAGTGCATGTAAGTACGTGTAAGTGCGTATAAGTGCGTGTAAGTGCGTGTAAGTGCGTGGAAGTGCGTGTAAGTGCGTGTAAGTGCGTGGAAGTGCGTGTAAGTGCGTGTAAGTGCGTGGAAGTGCGTGTAAGTGCGTGTAAGTGCGTGGAAGTGCGTGTAAGTGCGTGTAAGTGCGTGGAAGTGCGTGTAAGTGCGTGTAAGTGCGTGGAAGTGCGTGTAAGTGCGTGTAAGTGCGTGGAAGTGCGTGTAAGTGCGTGTAAGTGCGTGGAAGTGCGTGTAAGTGCGTGTAAGTGCGTGGAAGTGCGTGTAAGTGCGTGTAAGTGCGTGGAAGTGCGTGTAAGTGCGTGTAAGTGCGTGGAAGTGCGTGTAAGTGCGTGTAAGTGCGTGGAAGTGCGTGTAAGTGCGTGTAAGTGCGTGGAAGTGCGTGTAAGTGCGTGTAAGTGCGTGGAAGTGCGTGTAAGTGCGTGTAAGTGCGTGGAAGTGCGTGTAAGTGCGTGTAAGTGCGTGGAAGTGCGTGTAAGTGCGTGTAAGTGCGTGGAAGTGCGTGTAAGTGCGTGTAAGTGCGTGGAAGTGCGTGTAAGTGCGTGTAAGTGTGTGCAAGTGTGTGTAAGTATGTATAAGTGCGTGTAACTGCGTGTAAGTGCGTGTAAGTGCGTGTAAGTGCGTGTAAGTGTGTGTAAGTGCGTGTAAGTGCGTGAAAGTGCATGTAAGTACGTGTAAGTGCATGTAAGTACGTGTAAGTGCGTATAAGTGCGTGTAAGTATGTGTAACTACGTGTAAGTACGTGTAAGTGTGGATAAGTACGTGTAAGTACGTGTAAGTGCGTGTAAGTGCGTGTAAGTGCGTGTAAGTGCGTGTAAGTGCGTGTAAGTGCGTGTAAGTGCGTGTAAGTATGTGTAAGTGCGTATAAGTTTGTGTAAGTGTGTGCAAGTACGTGTAAGTATGTATAAGTGCGTGTAACTACGTCTAAGTGCGTGTACGTGCGTGTAAGTGCGTGTAAGTACGTGTAAGTGCGTGTAAGTGCGTGTAAGTGCTTGTACGTATGTGTAAGTACGTGTAAGTGCGTGTAAGTACGTGTAACTGTGTGTAAGTGCGTGTAACTACGTGTACGTGTGTGTAAGTGCATGTAAGTACGTACAAGTACGTGTACGCGCGTGTAAGTGTATGTAAGTGCGTGTAAGTGCGTGTAAGTGCGTGTAAGTGCGTGTAAGTACGTGTAAGTGTTTGTAAGTGGGTGTAAGTACGTGTAAGTGTGTGTAAGTGCGTATAAGCTAGTATAAGTGCGTGTAAGTGCGTATAAGTGCAATTAACTGTGTGTAAGTGTGTGTAAGTGTGTGTAAGTGTGTGTAAGTGTGTGTAAGTGCGTGTAAGTGTGTGTAAGTGCGAGCAAGTACGTGTAAGTGCGTATAAGTGCGTGTAAGTGCGTGTAAGTGCGTGTAAGTGCGTGTAAGTGCGTATAAGTGCGTGTAAGTACGTGTAAGTGCGTGTAAGTGCGTGTAAGTACATATAAGTGCGTGTAAGTGCGTGTAAGTACGTGTAAGTGCGTGTAAGTGCGTGTAAGTGCGTATAAGTGCGTGTAAGTACGTGTAAGTGCGTGTAAGTGCGTGTAAGTACATATAAGTGCGTGTAAGTGCGTGTAAGTACGTGTAAGTGCGTATAAGTGCGTATAAGTGCGTGTAAGTGCGTGTAAGTGTGTGTAAGTGCGTAAGTCCATGTAAGCGTGTGTAAGTGGGTGTAAGTGCGTATAACTGTGTGCAACTGCATGTAAGTGCGTGTAAGTGTGTGTAAGTGCGGGTAAGTGCGTGTAAGTGCATGTAAGTGTGTACAAGTGTGTATAAGTACGTATAAGTGCGTATAAGTACGTGCAAGTGCGTTTAAGTGTGTGTAAGTGCGTGTAAGTGCGTGTAAGTACGTGTAAGTATGTGTAAGTGTGTGTAACTGCGTGTAAGTGGGTGTAAGTGCATGTAAGTTATTGTGAGTGCGTGTAAGTGCGTGTAAGTGCGTGTAAGTGCGTGTCAGTGCGTGTAAGTGTGTATAAGTGCATGTAAGTGCGTGTAAGTGTGTGTAAGTTCATGTTAGTGCGTGTAAGTGCGTGTAAGTACGTGTAAGTGCGTGTAAGTGCGTATAAGTGCGTGTAAGTGCGTGTAAGTGCGTGTAAGTGCGTGTCAGTGCGTGTAAGTGTGTATAAGTGCATGTAAGTGCGTGTAAGTGTGTGTAAGTTCATGTTAGTGCGTGTAAGTGCGTGTAAGTACGTGTAAGTATATGTAAGTGCGTACAAGTGCGTGCAAGTACGTGTAAGTGCGTGTAAGTATGTGTAAGTGCGTGTAAGTGCGTGTAAGTATGTGGAATACTGTGTAAGTATGTATAAGTGTATGTAAGTGCGTGTATGTGTGTGTAAGTGTGTATAACTGCGTGTAAGTGTGTATAATTGCATGTAAGTGCATGTAAATACGTGTAAGTGAGTATAAGTACATATAAGTGTGTGTAAGTGTGTGTAAGTGCATTTAAGTACGTGTAAGTACATGTAAGTGCATGTAAGTACGTGTTACTGCGTGTAACTGCGTGTAACTGTGTGTAAGTGCGTGTAAGTGTGTGTAAGTTCGTGTAAGTGCTTTTAAGTACGTGTAATTCCGTGTAAGTGCGTATAAGTGCGTGTAAGTGAGTGTAAGTGCGTCTAAGTGTGTGTAAGTGCGTGTAAGTGCGTATAAGTGCTTGTAAGTATGTGTAAGTGCGTGTAAGTGTGTGTAAGTGCGTGTAAGTGTGTATAAGTATGTGTAAGTGCATGTTAGTGCGTGTAGGTGCGTGTAAGTGCGTGTAAATGTGTGTAAGTGCGTGTAAGTATGTGTAAGTATGTGTAAGTGCGTATAAGTGCGTGTAAGTTCGTGTAAGTGCGTGTAAGTGCGAGTAAGTGTGTGTAAGTGCGTGTAAGTGTGTATTTGTGCGTATAAGTACGTGTAAGTGTGTGTACGTGCGTGTAAGTACGTGTAAGTACGTGTAAGTGTTTGTAACTGCGTGTAAGTGCGTCTAAGTGTGTGTAAGTGTGTGTAAGTACGCGTATGTATGTGTAAGTGCGTGTAAGTGCGTATAAGTACGTGAACTTGTGCCCTAGTTGCGAGCGAGCTGTTGTGGATGACGAGAATGGAGGAGATGAGGCTAATGAGGGAAAAGGAGAAGGGCGGAGGTGCTTGCAAGGCTGACAAGATGAGGGGCAGCAGGTGACGAGCGGCAGGAAGCTTCTAGGAAGTTGATGGCAGACGGCGGCTCGGGAGCTGCTTACAGCAGCTGGTTCACGACAAGCCACCAATTGTTGGCCACGGGCGCTGAATGGGCGTAGGGCTTTCTTAGGATGACGAGGTGTTGCTTCAACGCGAAGAGCACTTCAAGCGGTGCTGCTGATGTCAGTTGCTGATGAAGCAGAGAGGCGCGAAGTGGCGGTGACGGCGGGGGAGGGGTGCAGACCCGACAAGGGATGTAATGGTGGCGGCAGAGCGATGACTCGGTCACGAGGCACCAGGTGATGTTGCCTGATGCGCTGATACCATGTCAGAAAAATGCAATGAGCGAGGACGGCAGGGGCAGGAGCGAGCGGGAGCAATGAAGCAGGCAAAAGTGACGTAGAGGAGTGACGAAAGCAGAGCGGTGAGTGCGGGCCCTAGGAGTTAGTCGCAGGATCGCGAAAGGACGCGAGACACTGGAGCTCCAAGGTAGACAGAGTGTAGGAGAGAGAACTTGAGAGCAAAGCGAGGGGCGCGTCAGAAAAGAAAGGTTTGAGGGTGGCGAAGCGAAGGGCCGTGAGGAGTCAGTGGTGGGTGCAGGCAATGGAAGCCAGAAGCGAGTAGAGCAAGAACACGGTGGCGATGCCGCGGAACCAAAAGGAACAGGATGTGCAGAACTGTTCTGGTTAAATTGGAGGGAATGAACATCCTCTTTATATACAAGACAGAACAAGACAAAACAAGCAACGGCTTCTTATGCGGTAGCCGGACACGCTTGCGGGGTTACCACTTATTAGGGCATCACTCGGCCCGATAGCCGTTTTACTGGCTAAGCCGCCGCCAACGCTTAGTGCATCTCCAACGGCTAGTGTGTCGACCGAGATGATTCAGTCAAGAGCTGAACCGTTCTTGAGAATTTTGTTTCCAGCTTGGTGGGAGTCGTGTCAGATTTACGGAACTATTCTGACAATCTTTGCCTTGCTCCAATTGTCTCATCCTTGCTCCAGTTCTTTTGGGCTTGCTCCAGGTGTCTTGGGCTTGCCCCAATGGGCTTGGGCTTGCTCCAGTGGTTTTGGGCTTGCTCCAGTTGTCTTCGCATTGCTCCATTTGTCTTGTGTTGTGCCAGAGTTGTGCCACAGTTTTGCCAAAGTTGTGCCATAGTCGTGCCAGAGTTGTGCCAGAGTTGTACCAAGGTTGTACCAAAGTTGTGCCAGAGTTGTGCCAGAGTTGTGCTAGAGTTGTGCCAGAGTTGTGCCAGAGTTGAGCCAGAGTTGTGCGAGAGTTGTGCCAGCATTGTGCCAGAGTTGTGGCAGAGTTGTGCCAGATTTGTGCCAGATTTGTTCCAGCGTTGTGCCAAAGTGTTGCCATAATTGTTCCAGCGTTGTGCCAGAGTTGTGACAGAGTTGTGCCAGAGTTGTGCCACAGCTGTGCTAGAGTTGCACCAGAGTTGTACATGAGTTTTGCCAGAGTTTTGCAAGACGTTTGCCAGAGTTGTGCCAGAGGTTTGCCAGAGTTGTGCCAGAGTTGTGCCAGAGTTGTACATGAGTTGTGCCAGAGTTGTGCCAGAGTTGTGCCAGAGTTGTGCCGTAGTTTTGTCAGAATTGTGCCAGAGTTGTGCCAGAGTTGTGCCAGAGTTGGGCCAGAGTTGTGCCAGAATTGTGCCAGCATGGTGCCAGAGTTGTGCCAGAGTTGTGCCAGTGTTGTTCCAGAGTTGTGCAAGAGTTGTGCCAGAATTGTACCATAGTTGTGGCACACTTGTGCCAGAGTTGAGCCAGAGGTGTGCCATAGTTGAGCCAGAGTTGTGCTAGAGTTGAGCCAGACTTGTGCCAGAGTTGAGCCAGAGTTGTGCCAGAGTTGTGCCATAATTGTACCAGAGTTGTGTCAGAGTTGTGCCAGAGTTGTGCCAGAGTTGTGCTAGTGTTGTGCCAGAGCTGTGCCAGATTTCTGCCAGGGTTGTGCAAGAGTCGTGCCAGAGTTGTGCCAGAGTTGTGCCAGAGTTGGGCCAGAGTTGTGCCAGAATTGTGCCAGCATGGTGCCAGAGTTGTGCCAGAGTTGTGCCAGTGTTGTTCCAGAGTTGTGCAAGAGTTGTGCCAGAATTGTACCATAGTTGTGGCACACTTGTGCCAGAGTTGAGCCAGAGGTGTGCCATAGTTGAGCCAGAGTTGTGCTAGAGTTGAGCCAGACTTGTGCCAGAGTTGAGCCAGAGTTGTGCCAGAGTTGTGCCATAATTGTACCAGAGTTGTGTCAGAGTTGTGCCAGAGTTGTGCCAGAGTTGTGCTAGTGTTGTGCCAGAGCTGTGCCAGATTTCTGCCAGGGTTGTGCAAGAGTCGTGCCAGAGTTGTGCCAGAGTTGTGCCAGAGTTGGGCCAGAGTTGTGCCAGCGTTGTGCCAGAGTTGTGCCAGAGTTGTGCCAGAGTTGTGCCAGAGTTGTACATGAAATGTGCCTCAGTTGTGCCAGTGATGTGCCAGAGTTGTACCAGAGTTGTGCCAGAGTTGTGCCAAAGTTGTGCCACATTTGTGCCACAGTTATGCCAGAGTTGTGCCAGCGTTTAGCCAGAGTTGTGCCAGAGTTGTGCCATAGTTTTACCTACGTTGTGCCATAACTGTGCCATAGTCGTGCCAGAGGTGTGCCAGAGTTGTACCGGAGTTGTGCCACTGTTGTGCCAGGGTTGTGTCAGAGTTGTGCCAGAGTTGTGTCAGCGTTGTGCCAGAGTTGAGCCAGAGTTGTGCCAGAGTTGTGCCAGAATTGTGCCAGAGTTGTGCCAGAGTTGTGCCAGAGTTGTGCCAGAGTTGTGCCAGAGTTGTGCCA
>SZWC01017704.1:6236-40292 GCA_023375785.1 Penium margaritaceum | reverse complement strand
TGCGAGCAGCTACTCCCTTTTTTTTGTGTACATGCTGGCAGCCAGATACGGCTGGTGTTGCCATCCAGTGCCACTTCTGTTGCTACTTGGCTTGGCTGCTGGAGCTAGGAAATGTCGCAGCTCACCCGATGAGGTGGTGGGGACTACGTGATGATGTCGTTGCTAAAAATGGCTACAACAAGTTCCAGGATACGGCGGCGACGGTGACTCTCAGTGCTGCTGCCGGTGCTGTGTCTCTGCGGTGCAGCTTAGCGAGAGGAGTCTTGCTGCTGTGATACTGAGAGACAATGCGTGGAAGCTTCCTAGCGATATTACCGCTGACTAGGCGACAGTGCCTGGTCAGACGGTTCCGACAGTCACAAGTCGTGCACACAACGGCAAGGGTCTGGCTAGGCGACACAAGGCAAAGTGTCAGAATGCTTCAATAGCAGTTGCAGAGAGAAATGACAAATGACACGTCCATGGCATAAGTACTTGCCGTGGCGCACGGTGGGTGTCGCACGCGGCAGTGCAAGATCTGTCCCAAAACCGGCCCAAAACCACTGTTTTGGCCGTAACTCAACGTAGACAAGTCAGAACGCTATGCCATCTGAACCTACATGTGCAGAATCTCAAGCCGGACGCTACGACTGGTCACACCCATGCATCCGGCAACAAACGGTGGACACACAGTGTAAAAACGTGCAAATCAGGCCCACTACCAGTCCACTGATAAAATCCTACAAGCTACAGAAAAACTGCAGAAGGTCCCAGGACAAAATCCAGGACTCTCGGACGACCGTCGATCAGCTCCGAGCAGGTAGTCCACCACCAGACGACGCCCCGGTGCCACCTGGGATCGCATCAGGGATCTGCACGAACATGGACACGGCCGAGTGGTCAGAGTGAACTGTACAGGTCGATAGGAATGTCACAAATCACAAGACCCACAACGTGAGTTTAGTCCTAAACTGTGCCAAACCAAACTACTACCGGTCCACAATTGAGACCAAACTAGGTCACCAAGCCACCGAAGTTCAAACACGAGCAAGTATAGAAGTGGATTGTTTTCAGACAATGTATGAGCACTCCAGAAGGGAAGTCAACACACATGGTGAAGGCAGGAGCGTATCCGGTGGCTGCTTACAGCTACTCGGGAGTTGTAATCTTTAGTATCATCTGTCTCATCAGGGGTCTGCAAGGCAATGGACGTGAGCCGAGAGTTCACAACAAGCTATGTACACAACATCACTCCCCCATGACCACATGGCAAACAGGTCCAAAAACGTAATAGCACTGATGCAAGCAGCGGCACAAGCACAATGATGGTCAACGACAAAAGGAACCAGCTAGTGCGCAGGTTGGTACAGTGGCGTTGTTGATGTAGAGTTCGGGAACCCACGATCGTTGCTTAGTCTACCCCCTTAGTTTGCCCCACGAGAGTCCAAGTCTAAGAGCTCTAGTTTGTAACTCAGAAGTGCGAGCGCCAGAGTTAGCGCCAGAAAACATCTGGAATGAAGCAATGACTGATTAGGAATGGAGATAGAGCAACTAACTGAGACCCCTCTCAGTTCTAGCCTCACCTCAGCTCTGTGGGACTTCTTATTCTGAAAACGAGCCAACCAGTAATATCCTAACATTATCCTGTCTGGCAGAAATTCCTAGGTGAGCCTTGCCAGACACCAGACAGCCCAAAACCCGGGCGTTGTCAGTTTTGCCTAAAAACTGGACCATACCATAATAGCCACACTGCGAACGCATTCGTGCAGTCAGAATTAGCAAGTAAAAAAGCTACGAGGAGTTTTGGCTGCCCAAACTCAGGCATCGACTACACTATTTCAGAGAGTCAACTACGACTACTCATGACGTGACAACGAAGGGTAGCTACCGATGGAACTGGTCATGGGAGGGTAGAATATCAGAAGCACGAAGAGAAGGAGAACCACATGCTTGGCTTCATGGCAACACATCCACTCCATCGAGCAGTGCCCCGTCGGCTTCAGCGTCCATCCAGTCAGTCGTCTATAAGAGCATGTGCACCAGCCAAGAGGTCACAATATGAGTCAATGAGGAAGTGCAGAGATAAGACAACAACATTCCTAGATGACCCAAAGGCATCAGTGTACATGAGCATGTAGAAGTGATGCTCCCCCAGGCTCCCCGTGTCGGAAATAAAGAAGAGAAACCAGCACAAAGACCGGAGCACATCCGAGAACCCACAATAAAAAGAACCGCACGAATCTCAACGGAAACGCACAACCAAGATCCGTGCACCGACACTATCATGTCCCGAAGTCTCGGAGAAACCCGACGAGCCGCGCTCCGGCAAAACCATCGCAACACTTCCCTCGAAGAACACGAACTAGCGCTTCCACCTCGCAGGGGTCCTAGCGAAACCCAAGCAGTACTACTTTAAGGTAGTTTAGATCAATGTACTCTTGCTTCCACTATTCTATCAATCAATCATTTCCCTCCATCACTCTCACAGCTGTCATCGCTTCCATCCTCGGTCAACTGCCTGTATCGCATCGCTCACCTCCAGAACTCGTTACTGCCAACCTGCTCAACTTGTGCCAAACAGCACCACGAGCGCTTCCCGTGTCGCACACTCCCCTCCTCAAAATTCTGACATGGTATCAGAGCGCTAGGTTTCCAGCCCTGGTTGACAGACCATCATGATTCCAGTGATCTTCTTCACAGTCGCAACTGTGCTTGTTCGCCTCCTTGCACCTCGCGCCGCGCCAGACAATGACAAAACGGACGATGAAACCGCACCTAAGCCCTCCATTCTGGATGTCGCACAAGTCTCCGTTCAAGATGGAGAACCTCCTCCGCTGACTCTTCTCGCAACATCTGACTCCCTCTACATCGAACAAGTTCTCGACTCAGGGTGTGCTATTCATGCTCTCAAAGATGCTGACGTCACCACACCACTGGCAACACCAGTAACCATCACCGGTGCCACTAAAGGAATGACATCACTCTGCTGCTACTCCGCTACTCTGACATCTCCGGCAGCACCAAGTGGACAGATCCGGGGTTACCATACCCCTGACCTACGACACAATCTCCTCTCTGTTCATCAACTCCAAAAGGAAGGTGTAAACATCTTCTTCCCCGCCTATGGTTCGGAGGCCCAACTGACGACAGCTGACAAAAAACCACTGGCAACCTTCACAGTTCGCAACAACCTCTATCGACTGCAGATTCCTCGCACAACAACAATCTTTGCTGTTGAAGCCGATACTCAACCCTCCACCTGTGACTGCCGCAGCCTCTCACATCCTCTACTCCTGCATCATCACCGCCTTGGTCATCCAAATTTGAATGCGCTTCTTCGTCTTCAGGCCAAAAATATGGTAAAAGGCCTGCCACCGCTCTCCCCACTAACTCATCTTGCAGGACCACCTTGCACTGCGTGCAGTCTTGGGAAATTAAAAGCATCCCCTCACCCTCCTCCAGCCGCTCGAGCAGCAAGACCTCTCGACATCCTCCACATGGATCTTGTGGGACCAATTCTTCCCACCTCCCTTCAAGGCTATGAGTACTTCCTCACCATTGTGGACGACCATTCTCGCTTCGGCGCCACAATTCCTCTCAAGTCTAAAGCCGAAGCCAAGCCTGCCTTCATCAAGTGGTCAAAGTATGAGATGAGTCGCCTCAACCGGTCCATTGGTAAAATCTGGACAGACAGAGGTGGTGAATTCCTATCTCATGAGGTTCGAGAATTCCTGGCAGAACGCGGCATTGGACATGAGATGAGTGTCCCAGAAGCACCCGAGCAGAACGGAGTGGCAGAAAGACGGAATGGTATCCTGGTCGCTCTCACGCGCACTCTACTTGTGCATGCCGGAGCACCGGAAACCTTCTGGACCTATGCACTCCGCTATGCCACCTGGGTACACAACTATTATCCAGCCAAGCATCTTCCCGATATCACCCCAGCAGAACTCTGGCTGGGATACAAGCCAGTTGTCTCCAAACTTCGAGTCTGGGGTTCTACAGCCTACGTCCTACTCAATAAAACTGACAGGGCTCACGCGCATCTCTCCAAAGTTGGTCCGCGAGCCTCGCGCCGTATGTTCGTGGGATTCGCCCTCAACTCCCCTGGCTACTTATTCTACGAGCCTGACCTCAAACGTGAAACCTGCAGCACAGATGTCCATTTTGATGAAATTACTCCTTTCTTCCGGCAATCGGCGCCAATCTCCACTACTCCTCTTACCTCGACACTCTTTCCAGAACAAGCTGCAGTACCCGCAACTCTGGCCACCCTACCTCCAGCGGTCACTCCTGCCACACCAGCAACTCCTCCAACAGCATCCACTCCACCAACCCTCTCTCCTACACACACTCCCACACAACCACGACAAATGGGACTACCACCACTCACTCCTCTCACTCCTGAAGATGATTTCGAAACCGTCTCAGAACATCTGCCAACACTCGGACGACCACTTCCCCCAGCAGCAGCAGTCCCTCCTCCAGCCGCAGCAACACTAGGACCAACAACAACAGTCACAGACACAGAAGAAACTGCGGCGGCCACAGCATCTGGGGCACCAGTCCCGAGAATGACACCAGTAGCAGAACCGGTGCTCCGACGATCTACCAGAAACAGAGTAGCAGCCTCGCTTATCACCCTAACCGACACAGACGGAGACCTTGACATCCAGGAAGATCGCCAGGTGGAGCTTCTTCAAACCTCCTTCCTGCCCTCCTGGATTGCAGCTGGAGACGGTCTCAACTCTCTTCGACGACCAACTCCTCCCATGAATCCTCGACGACGACGCTACCCTCGCCTTCCTCTACTCAGCACCACCATTACCACAGCTCCCATTGCCACCCCCAGTACATATACGGAAGCTGTAAATGGGCCCCAAGCAGACCAATGGCGAGCCGCAATTTCCAACGAACTGGCCTCCTTCAAGACTACCTCTACCTACAATGACGTACCTCGACCAGCCCACACCAATGTGGTCGCAGGGAAATGGGTCTTCCGTGTTAAGACTCATCTGGGGAAACCACCAGAATTCAAAGCTCGCTATGTGGCAAAGGGGTTCTCACAGCGGTATGGCGTGGACTTCTTTGACACCTTCTCACCCACTGCCAAACTGACCACCCTACGAGCCCTATTACACATTGCAGCCACTAACGACATGGAACTGCATGCCATGGACGTGTCCACAGCCTTTCTTCAAGGAGATCTGAACGAAACTATCTACCTGGCGTGCCCGGAAGGCTACACACCAGACCAGCCCAACACTGTTTGGAAGCTACATCGCCCAGTCTATGGGCTCAAACAATCTCCTCGAGAATGGCATGCCAAACTCCGAGCAACTCTCCTTGACCTGGGATTCACAGTTTCCACTGCCGATCCCAGTCTGTTCCTCCGTTCTCGACCAGATGAGCAGACCTATATTCTGGTCTATGTGGACGACCTTGCTCTCGCCTCCAACAATCCCAGTGCCCTCCAGGATCTGAAGCAAGCACTCCTGGGACGTTTCACCATGAAAGACCTTGGGGAACTGACCCATTATCTGGGAATTGATATCAAGAGGGACCGGGAGAAGCGACTCATCACTCTGTCCCAAGAACCCTACATTGCCTCACTCCTGAAGCACTTCAGGCTTGAGAACAGCAACGGAGCTCCAACCCCCATGACGGTGGACCACAAACTTACCTCACCAGCATACACAGTCTCATCGCCTTCCCCAGAACCCTATCCTAAACTGGTGGGATCACTGATGTATGCCATGGTCTGCACTCGCCCCGATCTTGCTTTCCCCCTTAGTGTCCTGTCACAATACGTTGGAGACGGAAACCACAGTGACCAACACTGGAAGGCAGCAAAGCGAGTTCTGAGGTACCTAGGAGAGACTGCCTCCTTATATCTTGAGCTGGGAGGACCTCAGCCAATAACATTGGAAGGATACAGCGACTCCTCCTGGGAAGATGATCAAGCCAACCGAAAAGCGTCACAAGACTACGGCTTTCACCTTGGCTCTGGACTGATCAGCTGGCGATCCACCAGGTCCTCTTCTGTTTCACTTTCATCCTGTGAAGCAGAACTGTACGCAGGTACCATGGCTGCCCAAGAAGCCATCTGGCTAAAACACCTGCTGCAAGACCTTGGATATCCGCAACCACTCCCAGTCCTATGGTGTGACAATTGAAGCACCATCGCTCTCACAGAGAATCCAGTCTACCATGGACGAACCAAGCACATTGAGCTATGCTACTTCTTTATCAGGGAGAAGGTGCAGGCAAAAGAACTCTTGGTTCAGCATGTAGCCTCAAAGCCAACAGGGCTGACATCTTCACAAAAGCCCTAGACCAGGCCCAACATGCAACCCTGGTATATCTTCTAGGTCTCAAAACCAGCGACACCTGAAGCTTCCATGCTGGTTTCCCTTCACGGGGGGTGTTGGAAATAAAGAAGAGAAACCAGCACAAAGACCGGAGAACATCCGAGCACCCAGAATGAAAAGAACCGCACGAATCTCAACGGACACGCACAACCAAGATCCGTGCACCGACACTATCATGTCCCGAAGTCTCGGAGAAACCCGACGAGCCGCGCTCCGGTGAAACCATCGCAACACGTCCCTCGAAGAACACGAACTAGCGCTTCCACCTCGCAGGGGTCCTAGCGAAACCCAAGCAGCACTACTTTAAGGTAGTTTAGATCAATGTACTCTTGCTTCCACTATTCTATCAATCAATCATTTCCCTCCATCACTCTCACAGCTGTCATCGCTTCCATCCTCGGTCAACTGCCTGTCTCGCATCGCTCACCTCCAGAACTCGTTACTGCCAACCTGCTCAACTTGTGCCAAACAGCACCACGAGCGCTTCCCGTGTCGCACACTCCCCTCCTCAAAATTCTGACACCCCGACCCAACACTTAGTGCAAGAACAAGAGGAGACGGGTAACATAGGCTACGAGGATGAGCGACGAGAACCCATGTTGGCGGAAGAGTCATACCCCCGCGTATGCCAGGTAGAAATCCGACCATACTCACAGCCTTCTTGAACGAGTTGTGCTTCAGCGCCTTGATGAAGAAGTCAAGCAACTGCTTCACTGTCTAGACCCACACGATGTGAACGCTACCCTCATGCAACAAGGAATGCATATAGTGATACTCAATATTGATGTGCTTCGTGCGTGCATTGTGACGCAACTCACCCAACAAATGAAGCAACCACACACTCTCACATGCACCAACGTCCAAAGCCACATAATCTACCTCTGCTTACTACGTGCGACACACCCTTCCTTCCTGCTATGCCATGAAACTGCCGTATCCCCAATGAGAAAGATCCAACCAGTACGGCTCTTCCCATCTAGGCTCCATGCCCAATCGCTGTCAGTGTAGCCCACGGCTAACACGAACAGCTACCGACAGAATGTGAGGCCTCAGCGTGGGATGGAGACTACCTACTGTAATACACAGATGGTTGCATCAAGGTGAAGCTGGTGTGGGGCCTGTGGGAACTCGGCGAGGACATTCACGGCAAAGGCGATGTTGGCCTGTGTGGTGGTGGCGAGAAACATGAGTGACCCGATGACGAGGAGGAACGTCGTGATATCCACCACTGTACCCAAGGTGCTGGTCAGTAGCCTTCAGCTGCGCATGCCCGTCTTGGGTCATTGGGGTGGAAGAGCTAGGGACAATGGTCATGAGACCGGCAAAGCGGTCAGGAAGAGTCCTAACGTACACTGCCTGATGTACCTGCATGATGCCGTGTGCGAGATTGCACTCAATCTCCATGCCAAGAAACACGTACACCGGCCCGAGATCCTTCATCTTGTAGGTCGCCTTCAACAACTCCTTGACCTGCTCGAGAGCAGCAAGGTCAAGAAATGCGATGAGTAGGTCATCCACGTAGACAAGGATCGCAACAAAGGGAGTCCCAGGAGGAGTGATGAAGAGTGCCCGGTCTGCAGTGCTATGGAGAAATCGGCCCTTCAGAAGGGTACGGCTGATCTCGATGTTCCAGTACCAAGGAGACTGCTAGAGGCCATATAGGGCCTTTTGTAGTAGTCAGACTTGGTCCGTCCCATCCTCAAAGTTAGGGGGCTGGGTCATGTAGAGCTCCTCACCATCAAGAGCACCGTGAAGAAAGGTGTTGCTCATGTCCACTAGGTGGAGCTCCCAACCATGTTGTGCGACTAGGCTGAAGAGCTCCCGGCTGGTGGTGAAATGGCCAACCGGGGGAAAGACCTGGGTGTAGTCAACTCTAGCAACATGGGAGAAGCCCTTGGTAGTGAGCCGGTCCGTGTATTTCTCCTGGGTTCCATCTGGCTTCCACTTTTGACAGAACACCCACTTTGCCCCTATAGTCTTGCGGCCAGGGAGAGTCCCACGAGTTCGTACACTACGTGCTCGTTGAAAGCAATGAGCTCCTCCCGACATGCAGCCTCCCATTGGTCAGCATCTGGAGTAGCATGGGCCTCATATAGGCTCTGTGGGTCGGGTGCCAGTGGGGAAGGCCGTGCCGTCACCACCCAAGCAGTGCAAAGTCTTAGAGGAGCCCGGGCCAGGATGGCAGAGACTGCACGGCGATGCTCCTGGGAGATGAGAGCGTAGCCAAGGACTGAGCCTGGGTGAGTGTCCTGAGCAACAAGGCCAAGGGCCGTCAGGCCAAGGACCTTGATGCTGGGCTCACCGCTCACAACACTGTGAGGGGAGGAAGGTATGTCGACGGGTGTACTAGAGGCAGGCCAGGGAGCCTTGGTGTGAGGACCTGGGGGTGGCGCCGACTTACTGGGCTGTAGAATGCCACCACGAGTGCGGGTGTAGACTTGCTGTACTGGGGTGCAAGCGACGGAAGAGGGAGCCCGCCGAGGACGAGGTGGCAAGGTGGGGGTAGGTGGCAAGGTGCTGGGTCCGATGTCGGGGAACCGCTAGACACGGGCAAATCCATAGGGTTGGGTGTATCGGAGCCCAGAAGGGGTCAGCCAAGAGGTCAGGCTGGGCTGAGGACTCAGTGGAGGAATCTGTCTCCAACGGGTGTGTGGCATTACCAGCAGGGGAATTGGACGTTGAGGTGGATGGCAAAGGAAGAGCATCCAGGCCATCCATTGTTAGGGATGTGGATGCAGGCGGGAGGACTTGTGCCTCTGGAGCCAGAGCGGCGGTGCGACAAGTATCTCCCCCACGTGACGATAGCAACAAAAGCAGAAGGGAGGTAGAACGGACACGAGGGAGGTCACGAGGGAAGCGGTCCTCAAAGAACAGGGCATCACGGGACTCAACAATGCTATGCCAGACTGGGTCCCCAAAGCGTCAGGCCTTGGAATGATGCGAGATACCAACGAAGGTGGAGAGACGGTTGCGAGGGAAAATCTTGCCATCCCGCTGGTCCTCGGTAAGCCAGACGCTGGTGACGCACCCCCAGACACGAGCAGGCGGAAGATTGGTGCGTTGACCGCACCACAATGTGTACGTTGTGACTTGGCGGGGAAGGGGACCATGTGGAATACGATTCCATACCCAGGACCTATATGAAATGGCCTCAAAGAAGAAACCCTCGGACAAACCAGAATCGACACCCATGGTGCGGACAGCATCGGCCATGGTGCGGTTCCAGCGCTTGAAACCAGCGTTTCGCTGTGGTGTCCTAGGGGTGTCATGACAGACCCCATGACTGTCAAGATAGGCAGTAGTGTCCCCCATGTCCTCGCCGCCACGGTTAGACAAAAAATGGCGGAGGGTACGAGAGTACTTGCGCAGGACCGCGAGGTGCCAGGCACGGACGTCGGAGGCCACGTCGGTCTTGCGATGGAGGCAGATGACCCAACGATAGCAAGAGTAGTCATCTGTGAAGCTCAACACATACTGGCTGCCTTCGACCACTGATGCAACCTGGAGAGGACCCAGGAGGTCCGAGTGGAAAAGCTCCAGCGGATGAGTGGTGCGAGAAGAGGACACATGGTAGGAAGCTCGGTGCATCTTGTTCTAAGCACAATCAATACACTCAGTGTGACAAGGCCACTCGAAAGTGGAGGGATCAAGTCCGAGCGCGGACTGGGTGTGCAGCATGCTATTGACAGCATTGGAGCATATGTGGAAAAGGCATCGGTGAAGGAGGTGCACATGTTGGGAGAAAAGAATACGGGTGACAAACACATGTGCAGTGTCAGACAAGGGAGGGTACACGGATGAAGGAAGTCGAGTGACGTGCCAGAGGTTGTCACGACAAACATCATGGCACATGACCTGACTGGACGGGCGAAGGGAGACAGTGCCAATGCCATAGGAGAGACAGACATCCATGCTCGTGAGGTCAAGAGCCATGACAGACGGGAGGCTGAGTTCCAAACCAAGCACATACATCTCATCACTCACGAAGGCTTTACCGGATGGACGGTGAAAACGAACAATGCCAACACCACGGATCAGCAAGATCTACCCAGACCACATCCGGACACTGTGAACATTCCCAATGGGACTACGCATGCTGAATGCTTGGCGACAGGATGTCATGTGATACGTGGCCCTGGAGTCGATGATCCAAGTGCCATCGGGGTCGCGGACCGAGGCCATGACAATATAGTGAGCAAAAAAACAAGACGCGGGAAGGGAGACAGAGGTCGCAAACTGAGCAGACGGGACAGATGCGAAACGATCATGCCAGTCATCCAACTAGGCAACATCATCTAAAGCCGGCCCCGAAGGGTACCTGGCGGCTTCCCCGAGGTCTCTTCGGAGGTCGGTCTCTGTCTCGCAGCGGGAGACCTCTCGTCTAGCAGTCACACAACTCGTAGTTCCCTAGGGAGGAGACGTGATACTGAGCTATGTGGTGATGAAACTATGCAGTTGGTGGATCCGAGCGGCGGAGTCGACGCACGCCACGGACAGTGGGATCACAGCTCCCGACCGGGGATACGAGCTCCAATGGGACAAAGGCTGTGGGTAGTACACCAATTGTGTTGAAGCGTACTGCTGCTACTGCAACGGTACCGCATACGGCTGTGGCTACGGTGGGACATGCTGCTGCTGGTGTTGCGGATGGAGAAGGGACAGCAGAAGCTGCAGTCGAGGCTGAGGAGCCGGCTGCAGGGTGGAGTAGGTGGTGGCCACAATACTGCTAGGGGAGAAGAGAGGCCCTGTGGTAGTAGCGGAGGTATCAAGGCTGCGCCCACGCTGATGGCGCAAGGCAATGACAATGCAGGCCTTGTCAGTAGGGATGGGGCATGTGTAACACCCGTGTCCCGTCTGGCCACAGTTGTGGCATGTCAGGATCGTGCCACCAGAGGAAGAGAGCTGGCCCTTGCCCTTGCCCTTCCCGTCCTTCTTTCCTCCACTCTTAGTGCTGCCGGAGAAGGAAGTACCGGGGGAAGGGGTGGAGGAGCCGCCAGAGGTGGCAGCTATGGTCGCAGATTAGCCACCATGATGAAGTTGTGTGTCCCTGTGACAGTCCAGAAATTTGACTTAGTGCTGAAATTTCAAAAATTTAAAACTTTCGCACTTAAAAGTCAAAGTTGTCCAAATCAAGCGAAATTTGGACCACAGGTGCGCCTGACTGTACTGAACGCAGTGGCGAATGTTTTGGCTTGCAAAGGTAAAGAAAAAGTACCAAAACACCTGATTTTGTGCTCAGCTTGAAATGTTAAAAAAATCTGGATCTGTGACGCGGGACAATTAATGCTACAGACCACCAAACAAGGCTACAGACCACAAACGAGCCGAACATGGTGGCTATGGAAATATTGTGACCTAAGCTTTCCAATGAGCCTATGTGCGCAAGTTTTTATAGGGCCAAATAGCTCAGATACCCATAAAATGCAAAGTGTGACTCTAATCCACCCAGCACCAGCAGAAAAATAACTGATAAGCCCAGTCCAAAATCATGCTCGCTCGCGGCATGCGTCGACGCACGAGAAAAAAATATTTGCCATGGTCATTCGGCCAATCGACGGTCAACGACGACAAGCGCCGAACGCACCTCGCCAGCCGTTGATCAGCCGATGCTTGATCGACGACTTGCGAGGTCCACAATCAGTGACTTTCGTCGCTGATTGTTGATCGGCCGGAGTCCTCGATCACGAGGGTGACCCCGGAAATCCAGCATCGGCTGAAGAAAAGCAGAAAACAATGCATGAATTTTGACTTTCAAACATACAGTTTAAGCAACAAACCTTCAACAAAATAATTCCAGATAAATTTTGGAGGGTTAGGGTTCTAGTTTTAAACTGGCACCTGCCGGGCCCCGCGGCAGCGGGGCCCGGCAGCTGCCCGTGCATCTGACTGAACCCTTTTTTATATCCGTTTGAGTCCGTTGCCGTCGGACGTAGGGGACGTGGGTGGCTGACGCGATTTGCGTCTGCATCTCTTCCTCGTTCGTGCTGCTTCGAGGAAGGTGCAAGGACGGGACAATAACTACAAACGGTGCTCCTGCCTCCTTCCTCTCCCTCTTGGGTGTCTTCTGCTGCTGTTGCAGCTGTGTTTGACACTGCTATAGCTACTATTGCTGCCGCTTCTGCTACTGCTACTGTTGCGGCTCACTCACACCTCTATTTGACGTCGCCACGTGCATCCTTGCTAGCAGGTTGCATGATGTTGCTGTGCTGGCCGCTCACCTCCCTGCGTCAAACGTGGGGGTTAGAGCTTTCGAATATTATCCGGCAGCAGTTCCCCTGGCCCAGTGGCCATGGGAAAAATTCTGACGCCACCACCAGGCAGATCACTGCTACCGGAAAAAAATCCGGCAGCATTTCCCCTGCATTGGCGCATATGGGAGGTCCGCCGGCGTAGTCAGGAACCTGTACGCCACTGCTGTTTCTATTGCATCTGCTACGCTACGAGGTTGGGACAGTGGCATTATTGATGCAGTGTGCTACAACCCACGCTCGTTGCTTAGTTTGCCCCCTTAGTCTACAGTACTAGAGTCTAAATGAGAGAGATCTCGTTTGTTACTCAGAAGTGTGCGCGCTAGAGTTAGCGCCAGAACGTAACTGGAATGAAGCAGTGACTGATTAGGAATGACAAATGAGCAACAAACTGAGACCCCTCTCAGTTCTAGCCTCACCTTAGCTCTGTGAGGCTTGTTACTCAGAAAACCAGGCAACCAGGAAAGGGCAGAATGACCATATACCCCTCGTTTGGGAGAATTAGACCCATCCGTCCCTCTGTTGGAACGATGAGCCCCATCCACCCCTCCTCCAAAACAATGAGCCCCATCCACCCCTCCGCCAGAATGATAAGCCGCATTTGCCCCTCCGCCAAAATAAAAAGCCTCATCCGCCCCTGCCCCAGAAGAATAAGCCCCATGTACCCCTCGAAAATGTTGAACTCTATATCTGATGGCATATTGTTCATTTTGTGTTGTAGAAGGGTGAGCTGCTAATACCATTTTACATTTCAAAGGTTTTGCACTTGATTTCGTGCATGCACACGTCATTCACGTTTGCACGTTACATCATACCGTGTGACGGCGACAATATAATTACCTATGTACTCAATAATCGTTGGTTGAACGTAGTTGTTGTGCTCTTAAGTTGGGGGTATGTCGTCGTTCCCGACATTGTTCATTTCCATCCGGTTTCTGATATTCCACTGACCGAATATTTTTGCATGGCCATCTTAACAACGTCACCATTATCCTCGTCGGCACCAAAACACCACGTGCTCGAGACTGGGAGATGAGCTGGCAGGCGTTCATGCACTGGCATCCATACGTGTTGCCGAACCTAACACTTGCCTGGCAAGCTGAGCAAGTTGTAAGCGGGCCAATTAGATAGCGCCGATCCACGCGTGACAGTTGTCCCTCTTGCAACTGTGATCACAGAGTGTGAACAGGGGCCATTGACATGTCGCTATTACATCCTTGCAACCACCGCTTGCCATGGACATGCGAAAGGGTACGGGAAAGAATGGTTTCAAATCCGTTCCGCCGGACGACAAAGATATGCACAATGATACAAGAATCTGTGCTCGAAGGAGCGTATCGGCTGACATATCCTTCATACTACGTGTCAACCCATCCTCCGTCGCTCCGACTAGGGGACGCGATGTCTTGGCAGGGTGGTGCTTAGCTCGATCCAGTCTCTTTCAGTATTGCATTGTCATCATTAATGCCTTCACCGTGGCCTCCAACCATGCCGTTGTTGCAGCTGCGTCCCTCGTGAATTCGGGATGGTGGACCAAGCCGTAGAGCACACCAGTAAGCCTATTCAGGAGGGTAGATGGGATACATATGTTACCATTTTGTGTACAAAATACCCATTTTTTTGGATGGCTTCCCAGCTACACGCGTGGCGTCTTGCCACGCGACCAAGTCCCAATGAGAATGATCCGTTCCCCGCTCAAGATCCGGCACCGCGGTGGTACCCCATTAACCCTCCTCCGAACGACACAACAGGCGCGTTCCACAATGTTATGTTCTGGTTGGAGAGGGATTGGAACGATGGCTGGTGGTCCCGGCGGTTGGAGGAGTGGGACGCCCTCCCTGAGAACCAACCCCCTGATGAACCATCCCGTGCTCCCAGGTCCCCCGATGTCCGGGAAGCCGGACCGGTTAGGTTTAGCATGGGGCGCCGTCGCGGCCTGTCCCTCCCACATGGCCACCTCGGTAATTCCTACCTTGTGCCCCGGGTGTTTGCTGTCTCTTCTTTGCTTGTGAACAAGACAAACGACTGGTTTCTACAGTTGTGTAATTGTGCTATTGACCAAATGTTTTTTTTTTTCATGTTATGCACTTCCACGGACAGGAGATTCCGACGACGAACTATGTCACAGTGCGAAGAAGCGGAAGGAGATGTTGAAGGAACCAAAGGAGGGGATGTTGTTCAACAACATGGGCGTGGCTCGTGTGTTTGTGAAGGATTACGCGGTCGAAAACCACTTTGGCCTCTAGTGGATTCGTAGTGAGCCTACAAGAATCCACATGACGTACATGGAAGCCAAGAACAAGGGGTGCGCATCGCTCCTCCGGGCCCGTGTTACAAGCAAGTTTGGACACGTGACCGTTTCCCACTACACCGACGGACACAACTGCGTCCCTAGCATTGGCCGCAGTAATCCGATGAGGTAGAAGGAGTGGGTGGCCCGCAAAATCTCAGACCCTGCAGCGTGATCCGACGGCTTCAACTACGGCGTGAAAGTGTCAAACAACAAGCTGTACTGTACCAAGACACGAGCCCAAGAACATTTCGTGGACAAGAAGACTAACACGTGGAGCCTGTTTCCCTCCTACGTTGAAGAGGTGAGTACCAATGTTTTTTTCTCCCCTTGTAGACTGGTTGCACCCCTTCCTATACTTCTTTTCACACCTGTATGTCCACGTGTTGCGTGCAGCGGAAACGCGTCGACTCAGGTACACACGCTATGGTGTACAAAGACAAGAACGATGCCTTCCTCTGGGCTTTCATTGCTCCAGGAGCCTCCAAGATCAAATTTCAGTACAGTCGGTGGATTGTGACCATGGATGCCACTTTCCTAAAAACCGGTCACAAGTAGGTTCTGTTACTTAACCAGTTTTTTTATGCCAACGACCATGCAGTTCCGATGGCGTGGGCACTGGCGCTGACAGAGGATGAGAAGGGGTGGAAATTTTTTAATGCATAGCTAGCACTTGCCTATCCCACTACTGCACATGCCGGAACTTGCATCATCACTGACAAGGAGAAGGGGTTGGAGGAAGCAGTGCAAAAGTACCTGACTTGTCCCATGCACACCTTCTGCGCCTGGCACATACGTGAGAACATGCGTACAAGCTACACAAAAAAGGCTGCCCACAGGGCATGGAAGTGTGCACATGCACTTAATATCGAATAATGGGAGAAGACCATCACCAACCTACGTCAAGTGAGTGTGTCAACGTATGCATACCTCTTTGGACGAGAGGGGGAGGAAGGGGGTATGGTGGAGGGGATGCCTCTTGAGAAGTGGAAACGCCTCCACTACCCTTTGGGTAGAGGATGCCATACCACTTCCAAAACCTCGGAGAGTTGGAACATGCAAGTCATAGCACACCAGAAGCTGTATCCCTACTACTGCTTTGTAAGAATCTACCCCTTTGTGTAGCATATTTTCTACGCCCATTATATCTAGGCAGCAGCGGTGAAGAAAGCGTTGGCACCAGCACAGGCTGACCGATTCCTCCACTACCTCGCTGTGGCACGTGACTACGTTGTGATGGAGGAGGGCCCCAACACAGCAATGGTGGAGGGAACAACAAACAATCCGCGAGAGGTGGACTTGGTCGAGAAGTCTTGCACTTGTGGCAGATGGAAGGATTTTGGCCTGCCTTGTCAACGTGCGTGTGATTTTTTCTTACCAAGCGCATCAACGCAGAGAACCTGGATGACCCTGGTCTCACCCGCATGGCGTTCCATCGGGCATACAAGAACCCCATCCCCTCACTAGTCGTGAGAAACATATGGCTAGTCGAGCCCCTATGGCTGCAACCAGGACCTCGACGTGGGAAGGACCGCCCACGCAGTGCACGGAAAGACCGGGAGACGTTGTGCAAGAAGAACTTCATTTGTCCACGCTGTGGGCAAAGGGGGCATACCAAGACCCGGTGTAAAAACCCGTCTGCACTGAGTCCTGCACAGGCTACAGCACAATATGATGGAGGTCTGGCTGCGGCTGCAGCCCGGGCTGCAGCTTCCCTGGAGGCACATGCTAATGCCTTCATGAGTGTGGATCCACCACTTATAGAGTATGCCAGTTGTGACATGGAGTACGACCCCGAGGCTCCGCCTTGAGATGACCCAGATGATGAGGATAATGGTTTTAAAAGTGGTGACTCTGGTGCATACTCCCCTCCTGTTGGTGATGATGGTGAGACGGTGATGCAGGATGAGCACACCCATGAGTTAGATGAAGAGGAGAGGGAGTGGCAAGAGACGTACAAAGAAGAGCCAGAGGAGGCAGAATGATGTGAGTCTGTGTGTACTTTGTGTTGAAGTATCCCACCCCTCTTCTTTCATCGCCTTTTTGTCTCTTGTCTTGCTCAACTAATGGATGGTTTTGGTTTGTTTTGTGCAGGATGAACTATGCTTGATTCTAGAGATTGAGCAGACCATTTGTTCCAACGAATCAGACTTCAGGAAAAATGGGGGGTTTCGGGTTAGGCAGCAGGTTAGGATTAGGCTGAATGGGACAAGTACATCGCATGTTGGGAGGGGGGACAGTGGTGTGTTCATTTCAAGAAGCGGACATGGCAGTGAAGAGTCAAACAGTGAGACACACACATTCTTTGACGCTGAGCACTGTTAGCCATGGGAGCATATGTGTCCTATGTGTGACATTGTCCATTTCCTCTGAGGGCTAAGTCGAGACCTCTTCAAGGAGATCACCTATCCTACCTTCATTGTCTGTACTCATTGATGATCCATGATTAATTGATCAATATTTTCCAAAGTCATTCCTCTTGCAATTCCCTCTTGTGTCGTTGAATGTTGTCATGGAATTCAGTGCACACAAAAAAGGTTCATTGTTCAATCCAACCTTGTGAGCAAGCAGAACAGACATCCAATGGGCAAGTCATCCGCTGCACATGTATAAAACATAACCTACATTTGGATAGAAAGAAGTATGATTACTGCCTTATGGGTGTCTCAGATGTCACCACTTTTCTCCCTTTTCCAAGTGAAAACATCGACTTCACATGCATTGACAACCTTTGTCTTTGGTACATATTACCCTGTGAAGAGTGTGTTGTATACAAGGTTTCTCAATATGCACCTGCAACAATGATGCTAAGCATGTGTCAGAAGCTAGGCCTATGCTTATGTAATGGACTTGAGTATGTGTCTGTTGTAACAGATGCCGTAATTAATGTTTGAGGATATGCCCTAAAAAATCCTATTAGGGAGGATACATTGGTCATCAATTCGTTTTTGAAAGCCACTATATGCAAGGTATGCAGTTCATATTCTGACAAAAATTAATAACAGTAGGTCGGCTATTATGTTCCTTGAATGTAGAGGAAAGCTGAACTGACATGCCGGGCAAATAGTATTCAACAACGCCAAGGACAAGGTAGCGATGGCTACCCCCATGAAGCGCATAGCCATACGTCATACGTCGTCACAATCACAAACATGGAATTGGCCACACCGACACCCATGGCTCCCAATTCGGTGGGCAATACAACGGTCGGGCATGGGGTGCCCGCATGCCCAACTGCCAACACATGGTGTATGGATCGGCGGGTGTTCTTGGGTTGATTATGTCCCATGCGCGCTTTATCTTTGCCCACTTGGCCACCACAGTTCCGTGGTCCATGGGAGGGGGAGGGGGGCATGTCATGGTTCCCCAAGGACAGTGGACTGGCTGTGGACGACCAGCCCAGCGCTGCAATGGTGGCAGAGGACGCGTATATCGAACATGGGACATGTCGAAAGAGGGTTTGCTCAATGTACTCGCGAGTACGTGAGGGAGGAGGAACTCGAATGCGATCAAAACCGTTACATATGCACAACATACGTACGGGTTTGACAGCGCAAATGAGACGACTATGTCCCATACCGCTTTGTGTAGTGTGGATGAAATAGCTCAGATACCCATAAAACACAAAGTGTGACTCTCATCCGCCCGTCGTTTGGAAGAAAAGCAACAATCTACCCGTGGTTCGGAAGAAAAGCAACCATCCGCCCACCATGCATTGTAAAAGCAACCATCCGCCCAGCCTCCGTAACAAAATTAACCAGCCGCCCACCCTTTTCTTCATGCTAGATCACAACATGTGTTTTGGACCTGACATGGAAAAAAGTGCAATGGTACATCCGTCTGAGACAAAGTGAATGACAAAAAATCATGTAATGCATCAATCCTACATGGTATGTGGCGAGAACATGACATTTTTTAGTATTTTTGGGTTCCTAAGGTATTTTCTGAGTAATGTTAGCATATGCGTTATTTTATGTACGGCATTGTCATATGCGTTATTTTCTGTGCGACATTGTCATATGTGCCATTATTTGTGCGGCACTGTCATATGCGTTATTTTGACATTGGCATATCAGCTACATAGTTTCAAAAACTGGGTATATTGTGACTGAACCCTTTATGTATTTGAATAGCATCACTTATCATGTGCGGCCGAGTGCACACCCAAGCAGGGAGGTGTAGGTGCCTAGGGTACCATGCCGAGCTTCTGCGCAGACCGAGGCATTTACATTCGGCAGCAAGTGTCTAGAATATGGTTCCATTCCGATGGTCGGGTTGCTTCACATCATAACCCTTGGGTACATTAGGCTTCTTTTCCAAGATTTTGGACGGTTCAACATCAAATGCCGACCGATGGGTACATGGGGCTTATTGTTCTAGGGTAGGGACGGATGAGGCTTATCGTTCTTGCGGAGGGGCGGATGAGGCTTATTGTTCTGGCTGAGGGGCGGACGGGGCTTATTATTCTGGTGTAGGGATGGATGGGGCTTATAGTTCCGACGGAGGGGCGGATGGGACTTATTGTTCCGATGGAGGGATATATGAGGGTCAAGGGTGACAAAACAGGGAGGGATCGGAATTTTCACCGACAAGGAAAATCCTAGCATTATCCTGTCTGGCAGAATTTCCTAGGTGAGCCCTACCGGACACCAGACAACCCAAAATCCGTGCGTTGTTCGTTTTGCCTAAAACATGGACCATACCAAAATAGCTATGATGTGAACGCAATCGTGTAGTGAGAATCAGCAAGAAAAATAGCTATGAGGAGTTATGGCTGTCCAAAACCAGGCATTGACTACACTATTTCAAAGAGTCAACTACGACTACTGATGACGTGATAGCCAAGGGTAGTTGCTGATGGAGCTGGTCGTGCGAGGGTACAGTATCAGAAGCACGAGGAGAAGGAGAACCACACTCTTGGCTTCACGGCAACATGCCCACTCTACCGAGCAGTGCCTTGTCGGCTTCAGCGTCCATCGGTTCAGTCGTCTGCACGAGCATGTACACCAGCTGAGAGATCACAATATGAGTCAATGAGGCAGTTCTCAGATAAAACAACAACAAATGGATATAGCTCAAGAGCAGAGGTCAGTCCAAATTATAGGCAGGGTGCAATCCCAAAGAGCGTACAGCCACAAGAAAATTTATACGACTGATGATCTTTGTCAGAAAACCAGCACATAGCGAGACGGTGCCGACCCACATAACCTGAATCTCATGTCGATCCACCTGATCTCGGACGCAATGGTACTCGACGTTGATATTCTTCGTGCGTTCATGGAACACCCCGGATTTCTTCATGATGGCCTTTGCGCTCTCGTTGTCACACCAAAGCACAAAAGAAGGTATGGACTGACGCAGTTCATGCAAAATATGCACTAATCACACACTCTTGGTCGCGCCCGCACCCAGAGCTATATATTCTGCTTCTGTGGTGCTGCGAGCGATATAGCCATGCTTGCCTTTGTACCATGAGCTGGAAGTTCATTTAATGAGGAAGATGTAGTAAGTGTGACTCTTGTCTATTGTTGTTTTGTCCGTGCACTGCCTCACTGACTCTCACTGTGACCTCTCGGCTAGTGTACATGCTCGTGCAGATGACTCCCTCGATGGATGCTAATGTCAATGGGGCGTTGTTTGGTGGAGTGGACGTGTCACCGTGAAGCCGACTGTGTGGTTCTCCTCCTCCTCGCACTTCCGACACTACACCCTTACACGAGAGCTCCATCGGCAACAACGCTTAGTTGTCACGTCACCAGTCGTTGTGGATAGCTCTCAGGAGCAGTGTAGTCGGCACCCGTGTTCAGACAGTTGTAAGTCCACGTGGCTGTTTCTCTTGCTGATTCTGACTGCACGACTGCATTGGCAATGTGGTTTTTCTGGTATGGTCCAGTTTTAAGGAAAAGCGGATAACGTCCCGGTTTTGGGCTGTCTGGTGTCTGGTAGGGCTCACCCAGGAAATTCTGCCAGACAAGATAATGCTAGGAATTTTTTGGCTGACTGATTTTCTGAGTAACAAGCATAACAGAGCTGAGGTGTGGCTAGAACTGAGAGGGTTCTGAGTTGGTTTCTCATTCTTTATTCCTAATCAGTCATTGCTTCATTCGAGCTGCTTTCTGGTGCTAACAAACCCGAGCTTTGAGTAACAAACCAGAGCTCTCAGAAAGACTCTAGTGCATCAGACTAAGGGGGCAGACTTAGCAATGAGCGTGGTTTCCTGCACGCTCCATCAACAACGTCACTGCTCCAACCTGGGTAATAGCTAGTTCCTTTTTGGTGTCAGAGCCGTAGTGCAACATAGGCAGAAACAACAGCAGTGACGTACAGGTTCCTGACTACGCCGGCGGCGTAGTCAGGACATACGTATGGGATGTCCGCCGTCCCATACAGTGACGTACAGGTTCCTGACTACGCCGGCAGACATCCCATTGCACGCCAGCCACCCACGTTCTATACGCCCGACCACACCGGACTCAAACGGACATCAAACATTGCACGCATACGCTTGTTAGAAATTTTAGGTCACAAGCTTTCCATAGCCACCATGTTCGGCTCGTTTGGTGGTCTGTAGCTTCCTACATTAATCGTCCCACATCACAGATCCGGATTTTTCAAACATTTTGAGTTGAGAACGGAATTAGGTCGTTTTGGCACTTGTTTTCACCTTTTCAAGCCAAGAATTCCACCAATGCATTCAGCAAAGTCAGGCGCACACATGGTCCATTTTTGTTTATTTGGAAAACCTTGATGTTTTAAGTGTTGAAAATTTGAAATTTAAAATTTCAGTATTTGGTCAAATATCCGGACTGGAGTTCAATTTTTGCCACCATCCCAAATCAGCGAGAAACACAGTCAGATTTTTTATCAGTCCACTTTCATCATCCAGCTCTTCACTCAGGGGAGACTACGCACCGACTCGGCGTGGGGTGATAACAGCAACCGCGGCAGCAGCAACAGTGACAACTACAACAACAATGGCAACATCAGCAGCAGCAACAACGGAAACAACAGCAGCAATAGCAACGGCAGCGGCAGAAGCAGCAGCAACTGTCGTAGCAGCAATAGAGGCGTCAGCAGCCTCAGTAGTAGCTATAATATCCAATCAAGACAATGCCGCCAATACGCAGGATAGCTCTGTAGACCCGTCCACTGCAAATCCCATGGCGGATCTCTAGCGCCAGGTTGATCATCTGTGCCAGATGCTTGCCGCAACCAGCACTAGCCAGACTGTCCTCCCCGGAGAGTCTGTTCTTGCTCTGACTACGGCAGCGCAGACAGCAGCATAGCAGCAGGTGCAGCACGAGCTGCAGACGACTTCTAGCATCCTAGGCGCTGGAGCGGCTGGCCCCTCTCGGCGCAAGGACTGCGAGTCCCCTCCTCCTGCCCTCATCGGAGATGAGCAGTGAACTGCTCGTCTTGGGAACTTCTCTACCACATNTTGGAAAACCTTGATGTTTTAAGTGTTGAAAATTTGAAATTTAAAATTTCAGTATTTGGTCAAATATCCGGACTGGAGTTCAATTTTTGCCACCATCCCAAATCAGCGAGAAACACAGTCAGATTTTTTATCAGTCCACTTTCATCATCCAGCTCTTAACTCAGGGGAGACTACGCACCGACTCGGCGTGGGGTGATAACAGCAACCGCGGCAGCAGCAACAGTGACAACTACAACAACAATGGCAACATCAGCAGCAGCAACAACGGAAACAACAGCAGCAATAGCAACGGCAGCGGCAGAAGCAGCAGCAACTGTAGTAGCAGCAATAGTAGTCGTAGCAGCAATAGAGGCGTCAGCAGCCTCAGTAGTAGCTATAATTTCCAATCAAGACAATGCCGCCAATACGCAGGATAGCTCTGTAGACCCGTCCACTGCAAATCCCATGGCGGATCTCTAGCGCCAGGTTGATCATCTGTGCCAGATGCTTGCCGCAACCAGTACTAGCCAGACTGTCCTCCCCGGAGAGTCTGTTCTTGCTCTGACTACGGCAGCGCAGACAGCAGCATAGCAGCAGGTGCAGCACGAGCTGCAGACGACTTCTAGCATCCTAGGCGCTGGAGCGGCTGGCCCCTCTCGGCGCAAGGACTGCGAGTCCCCTCCTCCTGCCCTCATCGGAGATGAGCAGTGAACTGCTCGTCTTGGGAACTTCTCTACCACATCTGGGCACAGAGGGAGGGAATGTGGCTGTATTACACTCTTCCGCATGATGACACCATCCCCGAGCAGGTATTTGAGGTAGGTCAAGCCGTCCGCGCACTCATCCTTGCCACTCTCGATGCTGAATACACTGCCCTGGAGCCGTTCCTCCGTGACACGGTTGACGACACCAGGGCTGGCCCCCCGCGGGCTTGGGACACGCTGACACGGCCCTATCGCGCCTTCGGCCAGGCAGCTATCAGCAGCCTTGTGAAGGAGTTCAGCTCCATTCACATGAGGGAGTCCGAGTCCTTCACCACCTACTGGCACCGTGCACAGGATATTCTGTGCCGGCTCAAGACAGTCACGCCTCCACGCTTGCTACCCTCCTCACCATCAAGAATGGCGCCAGTCCTGAGTTTGCAGACATTTTCGTCCCCTACGGCCAACCCATCCTCAAGGTGCTGGTGGCCCAAGGCACTTTGATGACCTAGGCATACGACCTCTTCCTCAGCGTGGAGGAAGCGTACAAGGACACTCAACTTCAGAAGAGTGGCTCTTCCGCGATCGTACCTGCCACCTCCGGTGGCTCCTCTACCCCTTCCCCCAGCACTTCCTTCTCCTGCAACACCAAAGGCAAGGGAAAGAAGGGCAGGAAGGGCAAGGGAAAGGGGCAGCAATCTTCTTCCGATTACACTATCCTGACGTGCCAGAACTACGGCCAGACGTGTCCCATCCCCACTGACAAGGCCCGCATTGTTGTCGTCATGTGCCATCAGCGTGAGTGCGGCCTTGGCACCTCCATTGCCATCGTAACTCCCTTCTCCCGTAGTAGCATTGTGGTCACCACCTACTCCACCCTGCAGCCGGCTCCTCAACCTCAACCGCAGCTTCTGCTGTCCCTTCTCCATCAGCAGTGGCAGTAGTATGTCCTGCATCAACCAGAGTTATTTGTACTACCACCGTAGCAGCAGTAGTACGCTCCATCGCAGCCGGTGTACTACCCACAGCCTCCGTCCTAGTGGAGCTCGTATCCCCCGTCCGGAGCTGTGACCCTATAGTCCGTGGCGCCCGTCGACTCCAGCACTCAAATCCGCAAGCTGCAGAGTTTCATTACCACGCAGCTCGGCATCATGCCTCCTCCCGAGGGAAGTACGAGTTTTGTGACTACCAGCCGAGAGGTCTCCCAGTGCCAGAAAGAGACCGACCTTTGAGGGGATGTCGGGAAATCTGCTTGTTGCCCTTTGCAGCCAGCTTTGGATGATATTGCATGGTTGGATGAATGGACTGATCACTTTGATTTTGTCCAGTCTGCTCAGCTTTTGACCTCCATCTCCCTTCCCGCGTCGTTCACTGTAATGTCACGGCCTCGGTCCACGACCCCGATGGCACCGAGAACATCAACTCCGGAGCCACACATCACATGATGCCTTGTTGCCAGGCGTTTAACATGCTTGGTCCCCTTGGCAATGTTCACAGTGTCCGGACGGGGTCCAGGAAGAACTTTCTGGTCCGTGGTGTTGGCGTCGTTCATTTTGTGGTCCTTCCAGTGTTGTCTTCGTGACTGATGTACTGTATGTGCCTGGTTTGAAACTCAGGCTCCTGTCTGTCACGGATCTCGACCTCATAAGCATGGACGTCCGTCACTCCTGTGGCATTGGCACTGTCTCCCTTCGCCCGTCCGGCCAGGTCATGTTCCGTGCTTTCTACCATGATAACCTCTGGCACGTCACTCGACTTCCTTCATCCGTGTCCCCTCCCTTGTCCACCAATGCACATGTTTTTGTCACCAGTGTTCTTTCTCTCCAACACATGTACCTCCTCCACCGCCGCCTTTGCCACGTACCCTCTGATGCTATCGATAGCATGCTCTACACTCAACTTTTACTCGGACTTGAACCCTTCAACTTCCAATGGCCTTGCTCAACCGAGTGCATCGACTGCGCCCAAGACAAGATGCACTGACCCTCCTACCCTGTGTCCTCTTCTTGGGACACGCACCCGCTGGAGGTCATCTACTCGGACCTCATGGGCCCTCTTACAGTCGCGTTTGTTGTCAAGGGCAGCCAGTATGTGCTGACCCTCATGGGTGACTACTCGTGCTATCATTGGGTCATTTGCCCTTGCTGAAAGTCCAATATGGCCTCTGCCATCCGTGCCTGGCACCTCGCGGCTGAGCACGAGTGCAGTCGTACCCTTCAAAAATTTTGGTCTGACCACAGAAGCGAGTATTTGGGGGATACTACCGCCTATCTTGCGAGTCATGGGGTTTTCATGAGACATTCGCCCCTAGGACACCGCAGCAGAACATTGTCTTTGAGCGCTGGAACCGCACAATGGCCGATGTTTTCCGCACCATGCATGTCGAGTCCGATTTTTCTGAAGGCTTCTTCTTTGAGTCCATGTCCTACATGAACTGGGTGTGGTACCGCGTTCCCCATGGTCCCCTTCCTCGCCAAGCCACGCCATGCACATTGTGGTGTAGTCAGTGGGACAATCTTTGGCCTGTTTTTGTATAGGGGTACATCGCAAGCGTCTTGCTTGCCGAGGACCAGCGGGATAGCAAGCTTGTCCCTCGCGACCGTCTCTGCACCTTCATTGGTGTCTCACATCAGTCCAAGGCTTGGCGTTTCTGGGACCTCGCTCGGCATCGTGTTGTTGAGTCACGTGGTGCCCTGTTCTTTGAGGACCTCTTTCCTCGCGACCTCCCTTGCGTCTGATATCCCTCTTCTCTGCCTCCATCATTGTCATCTCGTGGGGGAGATACTTGTTACGCCACCCCTCCAGCTCCAAAGGCGTAGGTAGTCCCGCCTGCATCTACACCCTTGGCAGTGGATGGCCCAGATCCCCCTCCCTCACCATCCACCTCACCGTTTAAGTCCCCCGCTGGTGATGCCACACACCCGTCGGAGTCGGAGTCCTCCACTGAGTCCTCAGCCTAGCCTAACCTCTTGGCTGACCCCCTTCCGGCCTCCGATGCACCCACCCCCGTGGATCCGCCCGTGTCTAGTGGTTCCCCGACATCAGACCCGACGCCTACCCCCACCTTGCAACCTTGTCATCGCCGGACTCCCTCTGCCGTCATTGGCACCCCGGCGCAGCAGGTCTACACCCGCGCTCTAGATAGCTTTCTGCGACCTTGTAAGCCGGTGCCACCCCCGGGTCTTCACACCAGGACCCCCCGTCCAGCCTCCAACACACCATTCTACACACCTTCCTCCCCTCACACTGTCGTGAGAGGTGAGCTCAGTAAGGCCATAAGGGCGAAGTGGGTGTTTTGCCAAAAGTGGAAGCGAGATGACACTATGGACAAGTACAAGGCCTGGCTCCCGGCCAAGGGCTTCTCCCAGGTTGCTGGAGTTGACTACAACCAAATTTTTATCCTGGTTGGCCATTTCACCACCAGTCGGGCACTCTTCAGCCTAGTCGTATACAAAGGTTGGGAGCTCAACCAGATAGCCGTGAGCAAAGTATTTCTTCAGGGTACTCTCAATGATGAGGAGATCGACATGATCCAGTCTCTTGGATTTGAGGATGGGACTTGCTGATTCTGGCAATTATGGAAGGCGCTGTATGGCCTCAACCACTCTCCTCAGTGCTGGAACATGAAGATCAGCCGTACCCTTCTAAAGGGTGGATTTATCCGTAGCACTGTAGACCCGGCACTCTTGATCACTCCTCCTAGAACTCCCTTTGTTGTGTTCCACGTCTACGTGGAAGACCTACTCATCGCATATCCTGACCTTGTCGCTGTCGAGCAGGTGAAGGATTTGCCGAAGGCGAGCTACAAGATGAAGGATCTCGGCCAGCGTAGGTGTTTCTTGACATGAAGATTGAGCGTGATCTCGCGCACGACATCATGCGGGTACATTAGGCAGCGTACGTCACCTCCCGGTCTGATTGTACAAGGAATTTATTTGACATATTCTTCAAGGATTACCATGCTTTTTATCAGTGGGAGTCAAATTTCATGGTCTTTGGATAAGAATATATTTAAGGTGGTATGCCATGTTGAGTATGCGCACTTGCTTAGATCCGGTTTGATGCAGGGTATAGTGGGTGCACTACAAAGAAATGACCCCATTTAGGAAGATTTTTGGTGAAAAATACTTCTTTGACTATTTGTTTTTGGTTGTAGCAATTTAGCACTTTGTTATATGAATTTGATGAGGGGACAAAACATTCCAAACCCACCTTTGCTAGATAAGGCAAGTAATTTGCATTATGTACTGGTATGTTAGGGATTTTCATGGAGATCAAGGTTGAATACTATGTGTGGGATAAGGGAAATTTTTATGGCTATCATGTTCCTAGTTGTGGAGCTTTACATGTTGCGCCAAAGTACTAAAGTTGCCAAGATTCTAATGAGTAGTCCATCCAATATGTCTATAGAGAATGTGTCATGATTAAGATTTATTCCTAGTACAAATTAATGATCAATTTGTTTATGGAAGCTAATAATTTATCTTGTTAAAAAGTTCTTCAACGACAAGTTTTTCATCAATGTTTCTTCAAAGAAAGTGAGGGAGAAAACTTGTTTTTAGCACAATGATAGATTTATGGCAAGATTCCAAGGTCCTAAGGAAGATTATAGTCCCATTTATGATAAAAACATTGCTCAAGAAATTTGGGAGGGTTGTAGCATCTAGGTATGTCTGTCTTAAATATTTTGTTCGCGACTCCATGGCCATAAAAGAGGAATGTCAATAAGGTACACCCTTGACAAACGTAAAAAGGTATATTGATTTGGTGAATTACATGACCACTAATAAGGAATGGAGTGCACGTGTCCTGTATGGCATTGTTTTTCCTAGTTGTAAAGTAGGTAGAAAAACCCATTAGTCCAATGATCCAAAAAGGGTGAGGTCTTGCGAGGATGACGTGTGTGTTTTATATATCACGAGTATGAATTTATGTTCTTGTTTTGTGTGGGTGAAATTTTGTTGGAGGTCTAATATCCATTAAAAGGTGTCTTTCAAAAAACGTAAATAAACAATTCTGAATTTTTATTAGTCATGAATTGAAATCTAAACATGATTTGTAATTGATTATATGAATTGTGTATGTCATTCCGGGTTTTGAAGTAGTTCTTAAGAGTTGGTAACGAGTGCGGGTAGAATAACTTCTTAGGTTTTACGGATTATATCCATAGTGTTTCTGTTAAGCCCAAGCCATCCACATTTAAGTGATGATTTGATTATTTCTATAATTTCTTCAATGATAGTTGGCTAGTGGTACTTTAGTAAGAGTTAAGATAAATCTATATAAAAATTGGTGACAATCATACAAAATGTGGGTATGTTTGTGGTGGGGGTGTCTCATCATTTTGCAATGCTTTGATGAGGATAACTTGCCTTTTTGCATGAATGAGGTTGTTGAGATCCTATGTTAATAACGTTTAGTCTTTTGCATCTTTCATTCGGACAACCTTGAGAATGTACATTTTTTTCATGAGGATTTAGAAGGAGATGTGCCTTTTTTTGGGTTGTTTTGCAGAGTATAGATGTTTTTGGGTGGAGGTACACTTGCACATCTCCACTCCTGCATTCCCAATCTACACGAAATGTTTTGTGGACGCAACAAGCTTCTTTTGATCTATATGACCAGGACTTCTTTTCTGTATCCATTTTCAATGATTTGTCCATTTTATTGGTCAGTGAATTTTGAATGAAGGGACGCGGTAGTATTCAAAAGCTGAATTTCCACAAGTTCTGGCCAAGAAATGTTGTTTTTATCATTGAATGTGACTTCTTCCGCAATAAAATGGTTGCTGATGCACCATTTATGCCCAATCACCCCACATTCACACTTGATAATGTTTTTACAAGACCAAAGCATATGGTGTGGATCCTTCAAGGAAAATAACCATAAACCTTTGGCATTTTTTTTTGATAATTTACTGGTTAGAATCACGTTCATAGTTACTCTTGTCTACATGAGAACAAGAATTTCATAGAACATTTTGGAGGAATGGATACCCTCATTTCTCTCCCTCCACTTTTTTATTTTCCATTATGACCCTTTTTCTTTGTGAAGAATACATGTTCTATTCAAAATTATGCCATTGATACTCAATTATACACGTTTCTTCACACTTATAACATAGAAAACTTTCACCAGTCTAAGATTCCCTAATGCTCAAGCAAAAAACTGCATGCTCATACATTTTTTTTCAAAGGTCTACTATCCCCCTTTGTGGAATTTTAATGGTATAGAGATGGTTAATTTGGTAATGCATAAAAATGAGGAAACTTTATTACAAATATGTATCAGTTAACTCATTTACCTTTTATTGTGTAATTGCGATACACTCTATCATACTCTTCTAATACACTTGTGGTATTCTTGGTTGGTACTCTCATCAAGGTGGGGTTCGTTCATTCTTAATATTTGAGCAGATTGTTAAGCTTACGCATTCTTTATCTTCCATTTTTGGAATATCTGATGAAAAATATCTAAGCTTTGAAAAAAACAACATCACCTTAAAAAAATATGTGTGTTTCATGGTTATAATACAGCTTCACTTAATGAAACACAAACCAAATGACCTTCTCAATTTTGAGATGGGACGCTCATGGACAGTCCCCCCCCCCCCCTCCCCCCACGAAGTCAAACTGTATTACGGGTGTGTATAAGGTAGTGTATCTGGAGTGGGTTTGAATTAAAAATCAAGTGTATGAATTCAATTGTGTGAATTTTCATACAATATGAGATACACTCTCGGTGTTCCGGGGTTGGTAGAACTCAAAACAATGCATGGTTACCTTGGTTGCAAGATTCCAATAGCACATTTTGCTTGCATTTTGGCCATTTACATTTATTCCTATGAATTTCTTTTTGATTAGATTGTTTTTTCTTGATCAGTTTTTGCTTACTCCACAAGTAGGGGGCACTTGTATCCATATGGCCGTCAAAAATTACATTGTGCTTGCATTTTGGTCATTTACATTGGTTTTTGTGAGAAATGTTAGTTTAGGAAGATTGTTCTCTATCCATATGTTTTTCTACCAGCTACACCTACTAATGCAATCAATAGATACACTTTTCCCTTTTGTAATGGGAAAGCTTGCCCAATTTCTAAGTGTATTGGGGGATGTATCAAGAAGTGTATCTGAAGGAGGTTCAAATGAATACACAAGCATAATAACATATTTGATTGCATTTCTTATTTGAATTTGATACATTCCTTACTACAATCTCTGAACATAGGGATGATGTTGTTCGGGGGATGGGTGGATCTGTGTTCAGTGTGCTATTTCTTGTTTGTAAGCTACCGATAGATTCTAATGCACAATTGAAGTCCTCAATTGATGCCCTTGACCATGAATGGAACTGACTTCTTTCTTTTATATATCAAATTCCTCAATTGAAATGAGTATGGTCTACCAAAGCATACACATGTGTATGTCTAACAATGTCTTAGAGACACACTTCCTGGCCAAATCACCACATATAGTTGTACATTGGGGGGGGGGGGGGGGCTGCACCACCCCAAAATGAAACGGCTACTACAGTGTTGTATGATGAAGTGCATCTAAAAACGGCAGATCTAATGAACAAGTTGATAAATGAATTTGTATCACGTTTTGTGCTCATTCATGGTTCCCTCCCTAATGCATTTGCTCAATGCAACTGCATTGACTTTGGAGAGGGACAATGTAGATCATGAAATACATCATTGAACATTTCTTTTATTTCCTACTTCACTATCTAATACCTTCCGTGAATGCACTTAGACATTCTGGATGGGTGTCGTTGACTTTGAGCAAATGACATACATGGCACTTGGAAAGAATAAGTAAAGTCATCTTGTCAATAGCCAGGTTCAGTCCCATATATGTATGAGAGGTACATCCTCCAAGATTTCAGAGGACTAAAGAGGGCCAAATCCAAACAATTGAATATATTTCAAGATAAACACAGAACTATTGTTGAAGATTCAAGGAAAATACTTAAAAGTTTCCCTTCTCATATAAATGCAATGTTTCTCAAAGAAATATCTCATCCATTAACTGCAGACAAAAACGTGTTGTGATATACATAGGTTAGGAATTGTATGAAAGTTCGGTCATTAACCATAAGTCATAGGCATTTTGGGATCTATAAGTGTGTGTTATGTGTAGACTTGTGGCCGTGGAGTGATAGATACTATCAAGTGTAGAGGCAGTTTGATAACTCAGTTAATGATGTGTAAATGTTATCTTAATGATGCGCGCATGCGTACGTGCGTGCGCACGTGCATGCGTGCACGCGTGCGTGCGCACGTGTCCGTGTGTGTGCGTGCGTGCGTGTGTGTGCATGTTCGTGCGTGTGCGCGTGCGTGAGTACGTGCGCACGTGCGCGTGCGTGCATCCACGTGTGGGTGCGCGTGCATACGTGTGTGCACGTGCGCTTTCCTGTAAGTGTGCAGGTGCGTGTGCGTGTGCGCGTGCGCGTGCACACACGCGCACGCGCATGCGAGGACACGCGCGTGTGTGTGTGGTGGTGCTGTTGGCGCAGGGTGTTGCGACGGAGTCGTCGCACACCTCCGTGAGGTCCGCACCCTTGTGGTAGATCCAGAGGGCCATCTGCACCAGGTACGATACCTGCCAGCCAGAATGGAGGGGGATGCCCTTGGAAGACGTTCTGAATCATGCCAAACTGAGTTTTCCCTCCCTCAAGGTTCAAAGCCTTGAGGTTTGCTTCTCAAAATCCAGGAGACTGACAGGTTGTCTTCCCCCAGGAAGAACACAAGAGAGTCAGCCTGCAATGTCGCTGCAGTGTATTCCAACAGAGGCAGAATTTTTCGACTCATGCATCACACAACATTCTTCCACAGAGCCCCGCAATGCCACCAAGCCAACCCCACCCACCTCAGTCTGGCACTGCGCCGACGTCTCGTCCTTGTGCTCGATGAGGCAGTTGAGGATGAACGCGTGGCCCTCCTGCCCGGAGTCCACTCCCGGGCACAGCTTCTGCACGTCGCCCTTGCACTGCAACAACAGCCCCGTGTCCATCCGGTAGTACTGGCTCTCCTGCAACGTCGCCAAGTTCACCTCCACCTTACACGCTATGCCCATGCCCGGCTGCACAACCGCACACACACACACACACACACACACACACACACGCATGCAAGAATGAAAGCATGGAGCGGATGCCAGGTTCACCTCCATCTTGAGACGTTCAAAGCCCCGTCAAGGATGTTCCAAGAGCACAAAGGGATCCATCAGACAACAGAACTCGGCCTTCACCATGTCGATGTGCAGCTGGACACAAATTCACACCACCACCTCTCTTTTTCCCGTTTTGCGCTCTTGAGCTTTCCCCACGCCCTATGATCATGGCTCTGATACCATGTGATTAACGCTACAAATCCAATGGGACCATTTGCGCTTCAAATAGTTGTAGTTCCAGGAAGGTGAAGTTGGTTTGCCTAACAGCCAAGTATGTCACCATGGCGTTGCACTCAACAGGACACAGCCCTATGGGGTGGAGCTTGCTAGCCAAGACCACCCTTCCTCCAGCGAGCGGTGTTCGCCGGTGCTCTCCCAAAATGCGAGGGCATAGTGCCCCTCGTGACCCACAAAGATCACAGCCCCCAAAACTGGTTTGATCCTCAACTAACACGAGTTCAGGAGTAGGAATAAACTATGTGACCACAACATGACAGTTCACCCATGCTCCAGGACAAAGCTAGGCTGTTCTGAGAGAGATAAGAACTGTATCGGCGGACTGCCGGATGGGACTAGGGCACTGCTTCCAGGAGGGAAGCAAGCACGTGTGGACCAGGTGGAAGTGTGAACAACCCACTGGTGGCGCATCCGGTCACTGTGCGTCGCCTCCACTCTCTGCAGGCCCTGCACACTCATGGCCACAATAGAGGGCTAACATATACAGGAGAGAATTAACAATATGCACATTGAACGCACGCAATATTGAGTCATTAATTCATTGCTTTGGTGGATTGTGTTGCAGTTTTTCACCACCGACGAGGATTACTTGTACTTCATCTCCACTTTTGGAGCTCACACATCAGAGCAGTATCTCCTTCATAAGTAGGGAATTCCACTATGTAAAACACTTCTTGATAACGTGGATGAGATGGCGGTTTGAGGGTTGGAAAATTCTGTGGTATGTGATGCCAATCTTTGCACTGGTGTTGGACGTCCACATGGAGTGGTCTTGGCTGCATACGCCTTATCTCTGAAAAACACTGATTGGGAGAGTGCAATAAGAATGCTTCCATCATCGCTTGTGGACAGCATGTGCAGACTTGAACAAGACCATGAACAAGTTTTCATAGTACATTTTTTCTTGTTCTCTTCAAATTCTGTGCAGGTGTTTTTACATGCATGCTCACACATATGATTATTACACCGATTGATGTCTGCAGAGTGCCCAGAAAACTGTGGTACCTGGCCCTTCACCACATTCTTCAATTGAGTGCTTCTCACACTGGACTTCATTGAAAAANAGAACTTTGTACAAGCACCTTGAGCAGAAATATGGCCGCATCATCAACAGCAAATATGACACCAATTGTGATGCAAAGGAGGGTGAAGATAAGGTGAAGAAGACAACCAAAGGAATATTTACCGTGGTGTGTCCTCACTTGATTATCTACAGTTACCATTTCATGTTCTTTGGTAGGTCGTCAAATGACATCTTCACAACTCTCCTGACCAGATTCTCAGTGGAAAAGAGGCCAAAGCTGTTTTCATGCACCATGGGAAGCGATCCAGAGGTCCTTACTAGGACAAGACTGCTCTATGTTCATTCCCACTTTTTTCACAAGGACGCTGAAAAACAAGCCTGCTCTCCTGCCTTCAGCCCAGACTTTTTGACGCATCTTGAAGGTAAATACAGTCACTTTGTCCAAAGTGCATTGTGTTTGTGTGTTTGTTTGTGCGTGCGTACATGTGTACAAACACGTGTATGTGTGTGTGTGTGTGTGTGTGTGTGTGTGTGTGTGTGTGTGTGTGTGTGTGTGTGTGTGTGTGTGTGTGTGTGTGTGTGTGTGTGTGTGTGTGTGTGTGTGTGTGTGTGTGTG